>JAULJZ010000002.1:1751267-1774672 GCA_032270985.1 Heliamphora pulchella | reverse complement strand
TGTTAACCTCTGTATATATTAATGTACATATGAATATATAACCTTTTCCATTAACACATATTACATGTGCTCATTGGAATCTTTGCACCAACATGTCACCTCTGAAAACCTATGATCTGCACTGAATCTCCGAGAAGCTAGACGGAGACAGCGATGGCTTCGTGTAGGGACCCGGTCCTTTGTTATTTCCTAGTATTAATAAAAACGAGAATGTTATGGTTGGTGGGAACGGTTAAATATGTAGATCATGTGTAAGAATTAAAACCTGAGCCTGTATATGTTTGCTAACAGTGGTTAAATGTTGGATAATACATGAGAACGTTGTTATAAGGTATTTGGCTTATGTTTTCGTTCGGTTGTGGCATCCTTGGTTTCGATTTTTAACCCAGTGTGATCACTCGAGCAAAGGGTAGATTGCTCGAGCAAATAGGTGGCAGAGAGTTTTTGGGCTTGGAGGCCGCTCAAGCGGTGGGGAGTCTGCTCGAGCAGACTGTCGTTGTACAGCTTATAAGTTACTGGTTTTAATATTTTATCTTCATTTTCTTTCCATCACTTTCTCTCTCTAAACTAATGTTTTAAGCCCTAGAACACCCCTTGGTACCCCTTTGAGCCTCTCATTGCTCCTCTTGAGGTGATTCTTTGCTTTTCTCCCGATGGAATTTTTGTTTGAGGCTCAATCTTGGCGTTGGAGGCTCCATTCTCATCCTTCGATTGGAGATTCACGTGGTTGGAGCTTGTTTTGGGGGTTTCTCTTGTGGATCTATCATCACAAAGGTAGGATCTATGACTAGCCTTGAATATTTATATGATATGCATTGTATTTTTTATTTTATGAACTTAAAATCATGAAAATGGTATTTTCAAAGCCCTAGGTTAGGATTTGATGTTAAAAAAGGTTAAATTTTAGATCTACGAATGATTTAACATGATTTTATCTTTACGTTGTCATTGGATACGATTGGAATTGAAAATAATGGGCTAGGGTTTGAATTTGAGCTTAAATCATGAAATTTGGGAGTTTTGGGTTTAAAGGACTTGTATGTTGAAATTGATGTGATTATTGAAATATTAGGAGTTATAATATCCTATTGCACAAGTATATTTCATGAGTTTATATGATACATGAACATATAGTAGTTGAAACTTGAACCATCGTAGTATGGGTTTGGCAAGAGAAACCTTTTGGGTTGGACTCGTGCGTGTGTATTGTGACTTGATAATTTTAACGGACCAATTTGGCATCCAAGCATCGTTTAAGTTTGGGCACGAGTTGCTCCACGGTGAATGACCGAAAAAACTGCACAAATTGAGTTTTCTGCCCTCGGCTAGCAACTGGGAAAAGACGTTAGTTGTGGCGGTGCATATAACGTACTGTAACTTCACGGGCCTCATGTGGCCCGATTGATAGTAACGCGACATGGGTCTATACGCTCATTCGGCGTCGGTTCCTATATTTTAAACCACAAGCTGGTAGAATATGAGAAAATATTGATAACGTAGGTGTGTTGTAAAGGATTGTGCCTTTGGGAAAATTAAATTGGATGGTGAACTCTAATAAGATAGAATGGTTAAGTCATGAAAAATTGGAAGACTTGGGGTTGATTGGGAAGTAATGAGATTATGGGTAAAACAGTTGGTAAGACTAAAACCTTTATTTGAAAACTCGGTTATGTGTTGGGAGATTTGATTTGGGATAAATGGTTTGGTTTTGAATAGACTTATATGTTACATCCCGCATAACCACCTTCACATGTCATGCATATGTTCATTGTTAGTCTTTTTCCTACGAGTTTCGGCTCATGTTGTTTAACAATATTTCAGGTGATAACGAGAAGAAGAGATTGGAGTAAGATGACAGTCGCTAGACCCCTTTTTGAGTAATTGATAGAATTACACTTTCTTTGATAGCATATTTTTGGAAAATAAAATTGTAAAGATGTAATTCTTGTTTTCTTTTGGAGTACTTCGATTACCGTATCTTGAGTTTGAACACCCATGTTGTAAGGCCCTAAGGCTGTATATTCACGTTATGTATACATGTGAGGACGTTTCGTTCATTTGATGGGTTAAAAGCTTTAATCTTTAAGTGATGTTTCTTGATATTAAAGTTTGATTTCGGGTTCTTGGGTTGAAAGGTGATTGTTTTATTCTCAAATGTATGCTTTACTTCTTAAGTTTGCCTATTAAAAATCATGTTCAAAGGATGAGAGAAAGGGGTGATTTTTCCAACACTTAAAATTTTTTTCTGACTTTTGGGCAGTGAACTCTCGGGTGCTCCACCGCTTGAGCGGTGAGGAGTCCGCTTGAGCGGACTTCGCTGGGTGGAATTTTATTGAAAATTGTTTCCGAACAGGATTCTTCTTAAATGTTTTTGGGCTATCCTGTAGGTTATATATGAACCCTAACCCATTTCCTTTTTCGGCGTTTTTCGACGCACGTTTAGTGTTTTTCTTTAGCATGTTTAAATGCGTTTTGATGCATGATCAGGGTTAGATATGCATGCGGAGTTGGTTCCTGGGGTCGTGGGGTGTTGCGGTGTGAATTTTAAAAAATTTTAAAAAAAGATATTTTGGAGGTTTATAAATATCTAGAGTTAGATATTTTCAAAGGATATTTTCAAAACTTCTCCAGTAAGTTTTCTCTTTCTCTCTGCCTTCTCTCTAACTTCTCGGGAGCCTGGGGCTCGATTTTCGACGATCAGATTGCCGATTCTTATTATTGGCACGGTGGGCGACGCGTTCATCCGGACAGAATTCTATTTCAGCGAAGCTCGATTTTGCACATGGTTCGAGGCATCGAATTTTTAACTCATCGAGGTAGGATCCTAGACTCTCATGTCTTATAAGGGTGCTACGTATAATCGTGTGTATTTTTAACGGTTAGATTGTTATAGATGGAAGTTTGTTTCAAGTTGGGTTTTTGGGTTAAAAACTGTCTTTCAGCTATTTCGGTGGATGGAATCGAGTGCCAGGAGTTTCTTTTGTGGTCTTGGTGTTAAGCCTGGGCTTGTGGATGTCCGAGGGTGTTGGATGAAGGTTTGGAGGCTTCGATTCGAGGTTTGGAGGGTTGAAACTGTGGCTTAAAAACTGTTCCCGTGGCAGGTCAGTCGACTGGACCGAGGAGGTCAGTCGATTGGATCTTGAGTTTTAGAGGTCAGTCGACTGGACCTTCAGGTCAGTTGACTGAAAAGCTTATGTGTTGGGTTTTTGGTTTTTCCTCAGAGTTTTCAGTCGGATTTTGGTACCTCAGTGAAAGTCCATAAAGATATGCATATGATGATGGATAATGGTCCTACGGTGAAAGTCCGTGAAGATGTGTTTTGCACGAGTTGCGTGCGTTGTGTGTGTTGCACGGGTTGTGTGCGTTGCATAGATGGGGGCTGCGGTCCTTCGATGGAAATTCGAGAAGATACATGGAATGTATGAATTGCATTGTGGGATGGATAGACCAGTTTTCAAACTGTTTTTAAGAGTCATGTGAATCGCGATCTAAAAACCCTTTTTTAAAACTGTTTTCAGGGCTCTTGTGAGTGAGTCAAAAGATAGTTTGTATTCTCGCTTTCCTGTTTGCATGTGAAAATTGTTTTAAAGGCTTGAAAGAGAGTCTAAAATTGCACCTCATTTTCTTAGCATGTTTAGCTTACACTGCATGTATTGTCTAGTTTCTGCTGAGCTCTGGATCACGGTGTGGGATTTGAATTTCTTCAGGTACCGGTCATGTAGGTTGATCTGGAGGTGCTGGACAGGTGGAAGAGCTTTAGTTTTCCTTTTTGTTCTTTCTGTTACATGTATGTTGTAACATGTTTTTCCGGTGCTGGAACCGTGTAATGTATGCCGTTTGGCGATTATAAAAAAATGCATGTCTGTTTTATATTGAGAGTGCGTTCTTGGGATGGTTGTTTATGGGTGTTTCACGTGATCTGGAGTTTGGGAGGTCAGTCGACTGGACCTTCAGGTCAGTCGACTGAAAAGATTCTATTTTGGATTTTTGGCTTTTCTCGAGAGTTTTCAATCGACTAGGGGCTTGGGTCCAGTTGACTGGGGTCCTGTGTGGGCGTTTGGTGTTTGTTTTAATGGTTTTGGTTGGGTCCTTGGTTTCCAATTGGTTTTCTATGGTATTCAGTTGATTAATTATAGGATTAGTCGACTGAATTACTGTTGGATTCTTTTTGGGGTTCGATTGGTTGTGTGGTGGTTTTGGGAGTCGTGTCGGGGCTTCGGGTGTTTTTGTGGTGCCGTCCTCGGTGTGACGTGCATGGTTAGTTTTGAGTGTTGTGGCACGGTTGTGTGCGTACTGGGTACGTGCAGGTTGTCTGGGTTCGTAGTTCGGTTTAAAGGTGGGTTTTATTGAGAACCGTTATGTGGGAGGTTCAGGTGTTGGCCTCCGGGTTAGATGTTGATTTTCCCGGTATGTGGACGGGTTGTTCAGGTGATGTTTTGATGGGTGGCATTGTGATGTATTGCTATACATGATTATGTGTATTTATAACTATTTATTTATGTACGAATTATATAAGTGGATTACATAGTTTTGGTATCGTTACGTGTACCGTGGTTGCATACTTTAAAAGTCAGAAGTTTTATAGACATGGTTATGTGGAATATGAGGAATTGATGCATGTAGTGCATGTTGCATGGGTTGCCAGTGTTGTGTGAGTCGCGTGTGTAGCATGTGACGTGGTTTGTGAAACGTAGTGACAGTACGTGATTTTATGCATTTAAACCCTGATTTAGTATGCATGTTTTGATTCGGTGTTATCTCTTAATATTTAGTTTATCCTGTAATATGCGGTTTTATCCCGTGGTGTGTGGTCTTATCCCGTGGCATGCGGTTTTATACCGTGATATAATCTGTAGTTGGCAATTTCATCCTGTGGCCTACAGTAAATGTGTTGTTTTATCCCGCAGTTTGCGATTTTACCTTGTAGTTTGCGGTTTTATCCCGTGGTCTATTGTTTTATTCCGTAGTATACGATTTTATCCCAGAAATATATGTTGAGTATAGATCTGTTTCTATGTGATAGAACTATTGTTGCGGCGTGTGAGGGCCGGTTGTATGCATCTGTGTTGCATTGACAGGGGCTGCGGTCCATCGGTGAAAGTCCGAAAAGATTCATAAGTTGCATGTATTGCATTGTGGGACGGATTGACCAATTTTTAAATTATTTTTTAGAGTCATGTGAATCGCGATCTAAAAATCATTTTCAATTGTTTTCAAGACTCCTGTGAGTGAGTCAAAAGATGGTTGTATCCTCGCTTTTTCGTTGCATGTGAAAACTCATTTTAAAGGCTTGAAAGAGAGTCTAAAACTGCACCTCATTTTTCCAGCATGTTTAGCTTATTTTACATTGTTGTCTTGTTTCTGCTAAACTTTGGCTCACGGTGTGGGATTTGATTTTCTTCAGGTAGCGGTCACGCTGGTTGATCTGGAGGTGCCGAAGAGGTGGAAGAGCTGTAATCTTTTTTTTTTTGTTCTTTATGTTACATGTATGTTGTAACATGTTTTTCTGGTGTTGGAACCGTGTAATGTATGCTATTTGGCGATTATATAAAATGCATGTCTGTTTTTTTTTATTGAGAGTGTGTTCTCGGGTTGATTGTTTGCGGGTGTTCCACGTGACCCGAAATTTGGGTCGTGACATAAAATATTATTTTCGGCATGATATGAGTACAATTACATAAACTAAATATATGGCGGAGCCTTAGAAGTATTTTTTGGACACTTTTTAAGTTAGTGGCCTTGGAAATTATGCAAAGATTCCAGGAAGCTAAGACCCCCCCCCCAATAGAATTTGGCATTCCCCCCTTTCTTTCCCTTTTTTTTTTCTTCTATCTCTCTCTCTCCTCATCTCTCTCTCAAAAAGAAGAATAAGACGCTGTGGATATTTTTTTAAATCTTTTTCTCTCTTGCTTTTGGAGCCCTTAAGCTTGCAATCGGTTAGCACCCATGAAAGAAAGTTTGTTCTACGCGTCAAGAGTTTCGACTATAACCGAACAGAATTCAATTTTCGCAGGTTCGGGTCTCCCCTTGGGTGTTCAAGTTCGTAGTTTTCGGTTAATCAAGGTAGGATTCTTCATCCTCTATATTTCTTTGTAGTATATATGCAATTAGTTTCATTCTATTTCATGTTTATGCCATGAGGAGTGTATGGATTTGAAACCCTAAAATTGGTGGGGTGGTGTTCGTTGGGTTAACTTGAGTTTGTGAGGGATAATGATGATTGAAGTATAAAATGCATTAAATGTGTTAAACTTGAGTTTTTAACTATGGAATCTATAGATTTGCATTATTTGAGAATGATAGATTTTAAATGTGGGGTTAAATTAAAATTTGATTTAAGTTTTGAAATCATGGATATATGACTTGGCTTACATTTGGGAAAAATATTCATAAATTTGGTTTTGGATGGAAATCTAGTTGGTATGGTTAAATTGGGGATTTTCGGTGAAAATTTGTATTGAGTATCACAATTGTGAATAAATTGAGATATATGTATTGATTTGAAGATTGAATCGTTGACCATGTAGTGAATACGTGTGTGATTAGGTAAAAATCATGTGAAATGGTTGAGTGACCAATATTATTGAGATGATTAAGTGAAAACCATGTGAAATGGTTGAGGGATCAATAATACTGAGATGATATGTTGTAAATATTGAGGAGATTTTAAAATTAATTTGGGCTTATATTGCTTCACAGTGAAAAATCAAAAATTTGCACAAGATTAGGTGTCCTTCTCGTCGGGCCAATATCTGTAAATATGGTAGGAGTGCCCTACCATTCGATGTAACCGTAAAGGTGTGCAATTTATGTAGTAATTGTGTATTTATTGATATGTTGTTGATTGATAATGATTGTGCAGATAATTATAAAACCCATGGGTTATCTATCGGTGCCTTATGTTGGCTCGGTAGAAAGGGTGACGTATGAAAATTTATAATTGCTCGGTTGTGTTGATTTGGGAAATAAAAATATAATTGTTTGAAAATCATGAGAAAACTAGATATTTTTGGATTAGGTGCATTGTTATAGAATTATTATTTTCATATCGAGCATGCTTCATATTAGTTGTTAAAATCCTAATGAGTCTCGATTCACGTTGTTTGCATAATATATTTTCAGGTATTGATGATGTGGGAAGATCATAAAGGAAATCCAAGCATGTTTTTGAGTCTTGGTTTCTTTTGATTTTTTGGAGAACTCAATTTAATGAGAGATGTAATTCTAAGTTTGAAGTTGATGGGTTTATGTAATTATATTTCTAATGTATTGAATTCTTGAAAATCTTTTGGGTTGTAAGAAGGTCTTAAGGCCAAAGTTTTACCTTTTACATGCTTGAATGTGAGTTTGGGGCATGATCCTTGGGCTCTTTTCCTTGTTGAGAGATGAATTTTGGTTTTTTTTTTTATGCATGGAATCCTTGTTTGATCCTCGTAGGAAATCTTTGCGATGAGATTTGAGTGTGTTTTAATGGTTTAAAGTTGTTTTTAACAAGGTTTTATACCCTAGGACTCATCTCCTTGAGAAAAGTATTAGTTTGGATCATGGTTTTACAAAACAGGATTTTTGCTGGTTTGGACTCGAGTAACGGATCGTTCGAGCAGTCTTAGGTCTGCTTGAGCGGTCTACTACCTAAGAGGGGGTGATTTGTGTTGGCCAGGTGACCGCTCAAGTGGTAATGGGTCCTCTCAAGAGGACTCACCAAGGCTAGGTATCAAAATTTTGTTTCTTTAAATATAAGTATAAAAGTATTTTTTTATTCCGGCTCCGTTTTGGGACCCCTTTGTGTTCAAATTGAAGCCCCAAAAGTCTTTTTCTTGTTTTAACTTTCCTTTCGAAGATTGTTTTGGTTTGAATGGTTTTGTTCGGAACAATGAATATAAAATAAGTTTTTTTAATGGTTTTCCGTGTGAGTCGAGCTATCATTATGGGTTTTAATGGGTGGTTCACATGCCTCGGGTTTTAGGGGCGTGACAGATTGATATCAGAGCTCTAGATTCGAATACCTTTGAGCCGTAAAAAGTGGCTACGCCATCGTGTGAGATTTGGTGTTACATGTTTGGCATCTGTAGGCTAATATGCTTTAGTAAAGGACCTTACGTTCGAATACCTTAGATCATGAGAATTGGATATCATGTCGCATGTTTGTGGTATATGTGTATGGAAATTGATATGGCTTGAGTGGATTAACATGTTATATATTAGATACTTAATATGCACATATACTAATTATATGGCATGATGTATAACAAATATGTTATGTGTTTATTCGGATATGAAGTTAAATTCTGAATATATTATGTTAGAACTTGGTGACCTACATGGAGATCCGATTGGAAACGCGTCTGATCAACGTTGTTTCTAGAGAGAGGTCTATAGAAGTTCATGAGGGCGAGTAATGTTTCATGGGAATGTGACTCGGTGTTTGTTGGTTGTTATTTGTTTAAACTCATATGTTGAGTGTTAATTGTTCTTGTGCTTAGTAGAACTTGCTTACATGCTATGATAATTGCATAAGTTAATGTTGGCATTAGTTAGTTGCCTATTGTATTTTTGTGTTACCATAGTTTTATTCCGGTGCGATTGAAATATGGATAATTGTTCAATCCTTTGTTGAGAACATTTCTTGCAGCATCATGCCATCTTGATGTGGGTTAGATTACTAGTAATCTTATGATTATGTGTGGTATGGTGTTTTTAGTGGTCAATGTGACGCCTTGTTGTTTTTAAGAGTTGAGTTACATTTGCGGGGATCTGGAAGGTGCTCGGTGGTTATCGAGAGAGTTTTAATTTTGAGAAATGTGTGTTAAGCTTGGTTGTGGTTCAGATGCGCAACGATTGTAGGTTCTTCGAAGATTTCACAAGAATAAGTTGGTTGTTGTCTTTGTGGTTGTGAGGTCATACATAGAGACTATCCTTGGTAGGAGCGTAGAGGTGTACCTAGATGGAATTGAAATGTAGATTGTGTTGACTCCTTTCTCGTGTGACTGTGTGGTCACCCTTAGTGTCTTCTTCATTATTGATGATGTTCATCTAGTTGTGGAAGTGATGGGTAACCTTCGGATGGGAAGTCTCGAACTTGGCATTTCTCGATTAAGTGCCTTATGTTTCCTTCTGTGATTTTGCCTAAGAAGTGGGCTCGAGACAGTAGAGTGGCTTTGTTTGCCTATTATGGATCATAGTATAACCTCGTGAGGGTTCAGCCTTGATGTAATGTGGGTGTTTAGTATTGTACCTTTGTGTATACCTTGTGATGAACTTATAATCTTACGAGACAAGTTGTTTTGCGCATAGTGACGTTGATGGTAGTCGGTGTATATGAATGGGGCCTGAGTTGGAGGGCTAAGCATGGCGAGTGTTGCGTTTGCCTAAGTTTGTTCTGTGATGTTGATGCAGTGGAGCATGGCGTTGTCCAAAACAGAAGAGCAGTGTTTGCTGAACCGAGTGTTTGATGGTTACCCTAGGATGTGATGGTGTTAAGTGAGTTTATGGTTGACTTTTGGAATTATCGGGAGAGAGAGCTATCTTGTAGAAAGTTATCTTGTTTTGAGTTATTTTATTCTTTCGAGTGTGGATGCCGAGGTTTTTTGGCTAATTCTTGGTTTGGCGATTTCTTAAAGAGTTTAAAATCTCCACAAATCTTTTACCTTTATTGTGGTCCTTTTTGGTAGTGCCTTGTGGACTTGTACCACCACAGTCGTGTGAGTTTTGGACACGTCATTCTGGTTTCTTGGTGAAAATTTGTTTGCTCTACACTGTAGGTACGAGTGCTCGGGTTGTGTACCCTAGAGATATCGGGTCGGTAAGCTAATGGTGTAAGCCCTTGTCTAAAGGGGGACTTCGTGATGAGGTGCAGAATCTACGTTTGTTATGATAGATCGAAGGTTGTTTGGTTGTTTCATAGTGCATGTTCTGGTTAGTGTTGATTTTGCGATACCTTTAGCTCTTGTCGAGGTAAGATCCTTGCTAAAGTTCCTATGGCCGTGTTGTTTGCATTATGAGTCCCTGATAGTCCTTTATGAGTTTCAGTTTGTACTTTGTTTGGTGTTGGGAACCGATTAGTTTTCTTGGAGTTGGCGTTTGGGTTACTCTCTTTTGCCAAGAATACAAGTTATGTTGCAAAAGATCGTGAGGTTTCTGTGAGAATGCAGTTTAGACGTGAGTTACAAGGAGTTTGGGGTTTGAAGACCCTTCGAGTATGTGAACCCTTAGAATCAACCTGTTTGCCTAGAGTAGAGTGCAAAATCTTGTTTGTGTAGGGAAGTAGTTCTTTTGTGAAGATGCTTAAGGTCTATCTTTGAGAAGTTTGAGAGAAGTTATTATCCCGTTAGTTTCGGTGGTATTGTATGACAGCTTTGGTTATATGGTTAACATGAGTATGTTAAAGGACTAAGTGATTAGTGTGAATACTGGAAGGGTAAGGAGAGTGTGTGTGAGACGTGTGGTATAGTCTTTATGCTTAGCCTTGAGTGGCTTTGGCCAAGGTTTGTTAGCTCTTTTTTGTCGAGTGAGCATGCTTTGTGTTAGGCTCAGCTAGTTTCATGTTGTCATCTCTGGGTGGTTGACGGTTTGTTGTTGTGAGTGGATGGTTTTGTGATGATGTAGAGAAGTACTTGTACCTTCTTATTTTCTCAACCTTTATACGCAAATCTATGTTGTTTGTTTGATTTCGTTGAATGACCCACCCCACTCAGGTATCATTAAGACATTTGCTAAAAAGAGCCCTTCGATTGTGTTCCCTTGCCGAGGCAGTGTTATCTCCGTTCTAGTGGCTAGCTCTCTATGTGGTCCTTGTTTGGCTTAGAGAGATGCGTTTATCATTCTAGCTCGTTGTGTGTTACCTGTGTGGTTTTTACACCTTTGATTTGGCTTTCATTACCGTCGTGGAAAGGATTGTTATAAGGGGTATTCTTTGTTGATAATCTATTAGCCCGACCTTTGGAGTTCAAGACCATAATCATTGTTGAACCGTAATTTCGCCTTGATTAAAGTTCTTCTTTAAGAGCTCTTGTTTTGCTTAAAAATCTTCTATCGTGGTAAACCATCCTATGTTTTAAGTGAGTTCCTTTTCCTTGAACTAGATGCTTATTCTTTCTACTCGGGAATGAGTATCCCTTTGGCTTCAGTGTTGGAGTAATAGATGTGTGTTTAGTATTGATGTGCTTTAGGGTTCTTCAATTATCAATCGTGAGGACTTGAACAAGGTTTTGGTGGTGCGTAAGGTGTAATGTGTGTAATTCTTTATGAATGGTGTTAAGATTCGACAACGTGTGTTTTGGCTTACAGGAGTAATCCTAGGTGTGTGTTACAAGACAAAGATGAACTTGTTGTGCGATACTTCAAATGAGAGCCTTAGTTAATGCAGGCAAGAGTAAATAGTGTTTGAAACCAGTGTTGGTTGTGTTTTGGCTTCGTGCTATACGATTTATTGTTTGGATTGAATACATTCAGTGTAGGTTATGTATCGGTAGTTCGATGGTGTGAGTTGGACCTTGGGTCAACGGCATTGGGATACCCTTAGTGTTAGTGAGATCTTCCTTGCTAAGGCAATCGGTGTGAATGGTGATTTCTTGAGAATTGTTGGTAGTAAATAGAAAGGATGCTGATTCGGGAACTTGCGTTGAATTTCGGGAATGAAATTTTCAAACTAGGGGAGACTTGTGAGAACTGGTTCTATTTTAATTTTTGTAATTAAATAGTTATATGAGAGTTTACTTGCAAGGTATTATGTTTGGGCATGTGTGCTCATTATATATGTGTAGTCAGTGGGCTCGGTGACTTTTTAACAAGTTTTATTGGACCCGTTTGTGCGTGCAAAGGCGCAAAATCTTTAAATTGGGAATCATTTTAAAATTTTAAATTAATTTAGAGTTAAAATATTAATTTTAGCATGGTTTGAATACAATTACATAAATTAAATATATCGCGAAGGTTTAGGAGTATTTTTTGACACACTTTTTGGGTTAGTTGCCTTCGAAGGAGTGTAAAGCTTCTAAGGAAAGCTAAAAGCCCACCCTCCTCTCACCCCCACCCCCAAACCCCCCCCCCCCCCCCAAAATTGGTTAGCATCCATGAAGGAAAGTTTGTCCTACGCGTCAAGAGCTTCGACAACAATTGAACAAAATTCAATTTTAACGAGTTCGGGTCTTCCCGCGGGTGTTTGGGTTTGCGGCTTTCGGCTAATTGAAGTAGGATTCTTCCTCCCCTATGTTTCTTTGTGGTATATATACAACTAGTTTCATTCTATTTCATGGTTACTCTATGAGTGTGTGGATTTGAAACCCAAGATTCGGTGTGTGGTGTTTGTTGGGTTTAACTTGAGTTTGTGAGTGGTAATGATGATCGAGACTTAAAATGTATTAAATATGTTGAACTTGAGTTTTTAACTATGGCATCTATGGATTTACATTATTTGAGAATAATATATTTTAAATGTGGGGTTAAATTGAAATTTGATTTGAGTTTCGAAATCATGGATATATGACTTGGCTTACATTTGGAAAACATATTCATAAATTGGGTTTTGGATGAAAATCAAGTTAGTTTGGATAAATCGGGAATTTTCATTGAAAATTTGTATTGAGTATCACAATTGTGAATAAATTGAGATATATGTGTTGATTTGAGGATTGAATCGTTAACCATGTAGTGAATACATATGTAATTAGGTAAAAATCATGTAAAATGGTTAGGGACCAATATTATTGAGGTAATTAGATGAAAATCATGTGAAATGGTTGGGGGACCAATAATACTGAGATGATATGTTGTAAATATTTAAAAGATTTTAGAATTAATTTGGGCTTACATTACTCTATAGTGAAAGATCGAAAACTTGCTCGAGATTGGTGCCGTTCTCGTCAGTTAATACCCATAAATGTGATAGGGGTGCCCTACCCTTCGGTGTAACCATAAAGGTGTACAATTTGTGTGGTAATTATGTATTAACCGATATATTGTTGATTGAGAACGGTTATGTAGACAATTATAAAATTCATAGGTTGTCTATCGGTGCCTTAAATTGGCCCAGTAGAGTGGGCAACGTATGAAAATTTATAATTGTCCTGTTGTATTAATTTGGGAAATGAGAATATGATTGTTCAAAAATCATGAGAAAACTAAATATTGTCCTTTTGATTGCTTGAAGAACTCAATTTTATATGCTTTTGTGAATTGTAATGAGGGATGTAATTCCAAGTTTGAAGTTGATGGGTTTATGTAATTATATTCCTAATGTATTGAATTCTTGAAAATCTTTTGGGTTGTAAGGCCTTAAGGCCAAAGTTTTACCTTTTGCATGCTTGAATGTGAGTTTGGGGCATGATCCTTGGGCTATTTTCCTTGTTAAGAGATGAATTTTGGTTTTTGTTGGATGTATGGAATCCTTGTTTGATACTCGTGGGAAGTCTTTGAGATGAGATTTGAGTGTGTTTTAATGGTTTAAAGTTGTTTTTAAGAAGATTTTATACCCTAGGACTCATCTCTGTGAGAAAAGTGTTGGTTTGGATCATGGTTTTACAAAATAGGCTTTTTGCTGGTTTGGTCCCGGGTAAGGGACCGCTCGAGCAGTCCTGGGTTTGGTCAAGCAGCCTATTACCCAAGATAGGGTATTTTGTCTTGACCAGGTGGCCCCTCGAGCAGTGGTAAGTCCATTCGAGCGATAGTGGATCCATTCAAGTAGATTTACCTGAGCGAACCCACCTAAGCTGACTATCAAAAAAAAATTTTTTAAGTAAAAGTAAATTTTCATCTGGGTTTCGTTCTGAGACTCTTTTGTGTTTAAATTGAAGTCCCAAAAATCTTTTTCTCAATGGTTTAACTCTCTCATCAAAGATCATTTTGATTCAAATGGTTTTGTTGGGAGCAATGAATATAAAATGAGTTTTCTTAATGGTTTTCCGTGTCAATCGAGCTATCTTTACGAATTTTTGTAGATGGTTCTCGTGTCTCAGGTTTCGAGGGTATGACACCTTTAGCTTCCAATGTGAATTTGTTTGGGAGCTTAAATCTGAGAGAGAGAATAGAAGTTGTAATGATATTCGAAGTATGAAAAATTGACATGCTCAGAAATTTATCCGGTATTGAGTTTTCAATTTTTGAGAAATTACCAGAGGGGTGAAACTGAGAAAGTGGCTTAAGAGTTAAAAAAAGGGCCTGAAGTTTTTAATTAATTTTGTAGAGCTTGATATCTTATTAATATTCAATTTTTTAAGTATTTAATTTGTAAAATAATTTTTATCTTGAAGAATAGTGTGCGTTATTACACTGTTTGCTAAATAAATATTTTTATTAATTGTCTTTGATAATATAACAAGATTCATAATTCTTCATAAAAGAACATGATTAACAAATAAATATTTATAGACATGATACTAATTGGTGTATATATTTTCATCACTAGTTAAATGATAATTTATTTTCATTTTGATCTTCAAAGAATCAGAGACCTCAAGATGAATTATATTAATAAGATTGTAGTGATCTGCAAAGTGTATTTTTATTTATTTATTTTTTTCTCTTTTTCTAATTCTTGATAAAGATCTACCAAATGTTTGGGCATACTATGAGACTAATGTCCTTTTATTCATATTTATAGCAAGCAGTTTTATTATTTTTTGAATATTTTTGGCACACTCTTTTCTTTTTGTTTTGATACTTCTGCATTGTTTCACTTGTTGTAGAATTTAGAAAGGCATTTTGCTAGTTTCATAATATTATCTTCTATAATTTTTATTATTATTTCTACTACGTTCATGCCCCAGGCTATGGTCCCGTGATTATAAAATGAGACTACTTGTTTTAGAGAAAGTTATTTCAAAAAATGGTATAGATCTGATTGAACGAGATTGATGAATTTTTATTAAAAACTTTGTTATTTTGTTTATATATGAGAAGATAAAAAATCTGTTTAAAGTACTTTTTAAAGTGACATTCTTTATATTGTTGCTCCATAAGAAAATTAGAGATATGAAATGTGAAGAATATTTCTTTCAAACATATCTTCTTCAATAATTTTTTTTCTGCTTAATGTTAATCTTAAAATTATTTTAAATAAAGCATAATTAGATTCACCAATTGATTTAAAATATTATAATTTCACAAGCAACCATTTATAACATGCTTTTATGAGAATTATGGGCTTTTGGTACTCGTAGCCATCCTTCGAGTTATTATACTAAATAAGTAATTTTTTTACTGTCAAATATTTAATTTTTAATATTCTTCTTGCAAATGATAACAAGTAAAAACCATTGCTTTTGCGTGATCCTGTTGGCAGAGCCTGAAAATTGGTTCGTATGGGGCACAAAAATTGGTTCGAAAGTGGAGCTAGGAATTTGGATTAGTTATGTGCAGGAGCCAAAAATTTTATTTGTGGATTTTTTTAAAGTATTTCTACATAACTATTTAAAAAATAAAAAATAAGCAAAAGTATTAACCTAAATGTCTAATTTTTAGATAACACTCAACCCCAACTAAAAAATCTATAAAATAATGAAATAAGTAATCAATAACACCCAAGAAGCAATCACTCCAGTACTACAGTAGCACCCAACTCCTTAAGCTTCTCGACTATTGAATTGGCCTCTTTTTTGGCAACACCTTTCTTTACCACCACTTTCTCAACCAAATCTTTGACTTCCTTCAATCCCAAATCTGTAGAAGTCCTCACTTTTTTAATGATTTTGATCTTGACGGCAGCATTGAACTTCTCGAACTTTATATCGAATGCCGTTTTCTCAGCAGCCTTCACTTCTGTCAAGCCAAATCTAGGACCGACAAAAAAAGTAGCAGACGATGAGTCGAGGCCCGACACGGCAAGTCCGTACTTGTTGAGACCCATCTTGAATTTGAAAAGGACTGAATAATCATACCTCTCGACCCTGTTGAAGTCAAGAAGCTCGTCCACCAGTCTCACTTCTCAGATCTCGCCCTCGCCTCGTCATCTTGTCGACATCTGCGATGACGTCAACGTCACCTCTCAGATCTCAGTGGTCTCGACTCTTGCATCTAGCGTCTCAGTTCTCACTCTCTCGTATTTCTCAAGCTCTCAGTCTCAGAAACAGATGAATCACCAAATAAAATAAATATATATATATATTTTTATTTTTTTAAATACAAATATAATAAAATCAAAAAAAAATATCAGATGAGGCATGTCATCTTCTATTGTATTTTCAATATTCTTGACATCAAAGTGGATGTCTACGTCAAAAATCTAAGAGAATTTTTTTTCCCCAAAATGTCGAGAACAATAAATTTTAATTTTAAAAGGCTTGATGTTATCTATATAAAAAAGCATAATCGGATTAAAAATAAAAATTAATGTGCCCATATATATATATGTATGTATGTATGTATGTATGTATGCATATGGTTTCTGACTAAAAATGACTGCAATAATAGGAACATAATATAGATAATTAAGAAAAGACAACTCTCCTTAAAACATCCAACTGATTCAGAACAACACAAATGTAAATAACATCAAAAACAGCATAAAAAACAGTACCATTAGTGGTGTTGGAAAATGGAAATACTCACTTGAACAAAAATCTCCGACAAATTTAATATGGTAGAGAAATATTAGACATATTGAAAATACGATTCCAACTAATAAATATTAGAAAAAAGACTCACAAAAAACTTAAGAAATGCATAAAATGAGAACAAAAGAAGAATAACCCTGATATTCTAAAAATATTTCCAACGGCATTGAATAGTAAATAATCTAATGATTTAGTGAATAACAATTCTATGGCTAGTGGAAATAATTTAACAACTCGTGAACAATATACTTTTTATCTAACGTTTTATATTTAATCACTAAGGGTATATGACAGTTTGACGCCAAAACAATTTACCAATAGAAAAGTGTATAGTGTCGTCAACACAAACTTTTAAGCTCAGGCACATAAGTTGCTGCCTTAGTATAACAACAGAACATTAAGATGACGACAAAATAACGTCCATAGTACATTATGTCTCTAATTTGCAAACCAAATCAATTAGAAAAAAATATTTTTTTCAACATATCAAATATGAAATGTTAAAGACGGATATTCTCTTTTCATTTGGCTAAAAATTTGTACCAATAATGTAGTGTGAAAATAAAAAATAATAATAATAATAAATACAACTATATAAAAATAAATACAATATTAAACTTTAAGATGCGAAATATAATTTTTCATACTATAAAAATATATAGAGATTCTCATATTATGCATAAAATGTTCTCATATCATGCATAAAATATTGTCGGACAACTTGTGAACACCATTTATTTTAATATATATATATATATATATATATATATATATATGTGTGTGTGTGTGTACAAAATTACGAATATTTTATCCCATCTCAATGTCATTGACATAATAATTAAATGAATTCGCACTCGAAACACATACACACTCGACCCTCGTTCATTGAGGCAGCACAGCAGGATGACATTTTGGGAAGGGGAGAAAAAGGTAGAGAAGAGTGAAAGTAAAATAAAGATGAGGAGCAAAACCTCCCACCATTTGCGTTCTCACCCCAAAAGTTTCTTTACCTCACACCATTAAGTTACATTGCACAAACCAAAAAACAAAAATTACACCCCGCTATGATACATCAATTGCCAAGATCTCAACATCATATATCTGACAAATCACATATACGGACCTCGTGTCCTCTCAACGAAATAAGAAAAAATAATACAACCTAAAGCGAGGAATAAAAAAATTACATAAAACTAACCAGAAAAATTACCCAGCACAACAGAAACAACCAAGACTCTAATTCTACATCCCTGTGTCACAATGTACAAGGCGTAACTTTTGGAGAACCCCAAACCGCTTTTAGAACAGCAAATTCCGTAACGTACACTCCGCCGGCAACTTGGAGGTTTTCAATCTCAGCCAATCGTGTTCCAAAAGGCCAAGATCTCCAAAAGCCTTTGCATCTCCATCCGTTAAGTTCCGGATAATTCTGTTATGGTCTCATGCTCTCTATACAGAACACCGGAAATCCCAGGTGACAGCATGAGCCTAGTAGTAGTACAGGGACAGAATGTGGAAGGATTATTATATCCAAGCGAGAGAACCCCGATCATTAGCAACTTGAGGACGGCCTCGAGTTGGTGTTGGTGGCCTATTTGCATTAAGCTCCTAATTTCGTAAAAACAAAAAATACATCAATTCCCGCAACAGTGGGGGGACAGAAAACACAACAGGAAACCGACTTCAGAGCAAGATGAATTTATGAGAACATAAAGGCACCTGCATCCATGTATCTTCTATATGGTGTTCGGGTGACGTTTCTGGTGACGAGATTGCTGGTGGCAATGGATGAATGAGTTTCGGGACCACGACAAGATCTCTACCCAAAACTAAGATTGCACCTGCATTATTTGCAGTACCTAACAGAAACCAGGAAAACCATGCTCAAGTATATATGAATCACCAGCCATTCAAGTTTTGTATAGAAGTTAGGCCCAGAAATGTACCACAGTAATTGGTAGCTGAGAAGAGAGTAATTAAATGCCCCTGGGCAAAACGCTCAAAACCATCCATAACGCATTCATGTGCACGTACAATCAATTGAAGATCATTGTTGTTGCAGAATTCCATCACGCGATCAGGCTGAACCAGCAAATCAGACCAGATCAGACCAGTAACATGCGAAATGCTATAGAAACTAGCAGAAGATTAAACCAAACTTCCTCCCCAAATACAGAAGTATGCAGTAAAACATTAAATTATATTAAATATATGAAAAAACGTCCAATGAGAGGAGGACAAGGAGCCCTCCAAGAAAAAAACAAGAGAACCGATAAATAAAAATAAGAGTACAAACTACAAGCAATACTAATGAATACCTATAATTTATGGAAACATATAAAACCGCACACCAATTTTTACATATCGTTGAACATATGATTATAACCAGCACCAGAACAGGGTTTAAGAAGACACTTCCACTAATTTTGAAGGTTGGTGCATACAATGTGACATAGAGAACCAGAAAAACTCAACCTAAATTGCCGTATTCCTGAAATATCCTATAATCTAAAATACAGAGGGCATCCGCTTTTCTATTGCTTTTCCGTTAAACTGTAAAGTCAACACATCAAAATTCCTAGTATTGAGCAAGACAATCAAATCTACACTGCCCAATGTCTAATCCATGTCTACAAAAATTTTGCCTCTCAATTTGCATTAAAGCAGCCAAACACTAGGAAGTTCGTCTCAATATGAATTAGATGCACAATAAGAATTACATGTTTGACTCAATATGGAAAATTGACGTCACACCGAAAATAAAATGGCTCTGTAGGCTTAACTCCCCAGCATCTTCCAACATCCTCACAATCCTTATTTAGGAATAGAAGAATTTTATTCTCCTTTCGAATAAAACCAGGCCTTCATCCGTCCATTGCCACAATCAACCTTGGCAAAATTAAACCAATCACACCTGGCCAATAAACACTCTAATGACCTCTATTTCCATCTCACACATCCATGCATTTAGTCCATTGAATAACAACAAAATCCAATATATAAGAGAAAAATTAAAGATCTGGAGGGAGACAAGAAGTCAAAAGCAAGACAGGAATTTTAATTTTCCTTCGAAAATTATGTTAAAAGACAGCAACCTTATTTTTATCCTTCGCCTTCCCTATGCTGGAGTGGAATGATTTTCTTTTCTTATCGGGGGCACCGGGGTGGGGGGAACCCATTTTAATCTTGAAGAAACAAAGTCTGAATTGCTTCCCATATTGCCAAAAATAATTCACTCAGGAAACTATTACAACAGTTTTCTTCCACAAACAAAATTATGACACATAATAGTAAAATTCAACTCAACTAAAATTCTCAGGGTGAAAGAATAGGAGGATCAGGCCAGTTCAACCAAAATTTGATTTTACAGCAATAAAAAAGATACTCCCTATAAAAAAGAATGCTAATATCATATTTATCAGAATCTTAAAATTCACAATTTAGTTCATGATACAATTCGTGATTAGTGCATTAATTGATACAAATCTATGAGTGAATGTTTTTTTTTTTTTTATGATAGAATCATGATGAATTCGTGAGTCGATTCATAGCTTGCAATTCATGTGAATCTTAAAATTATCAAATTTAATAAATTTTGAACTAAAATTTAATAAATTTTGAACAACTAATTATCTTACTCTTTTTTGGGAAGAAATATCTAAATACAACTAAGAGTGTTTATTGATAACTAAATATATTTGTTTATCATTTAGTGATTAGCAAATTTAATAAGAATCAACAAAAACTAGACAAACTCTTAATTCTTTTTCTTATTTCTCATGTGAAAAATGTTAAACTAGATCATTTAAGGATTTTTAAGACCAAAATAATATTGGCATAAAATTATTTTTTCTATTTGGTCATCATACAAACATAATTTAATATGAGATATAGGTTGGATCATTTGGACTCAACGATTCCACAATATTTTTGACATGGGATGTCATAGTAAAAAAAATATGAACTTATTGAAACTAATTGAAAATATGACCTTTAGTTTGGTTTGGTTTACTAATTAGTAAACAAAATACGTTTTAAAGAGTTGTTTAAACTAAATAGTGTTCACCCACTATCTTTTTTTACTCTACTCTCTTTAGGATTT
The DNA here is from genome assembly GCA_032270985.1 of Heliamphora pulchella. Classification (NCBI taxonomy): domain Eukaryota; kingdom Viridiplantae; phylum Streptophyta; class Magnoliopsida; order Ericales; family Sarraceniaceae; genus Heliamphora; species Heliamphora pulchella. The sequence continues at coordinate 1,754,023 of JAULJZ010000002.1, read as the reverse complement.
CTTAGTCTATTTTCTTTTCTTTTTTTTGGAATTTACAAAGAATTATACAATAATTTTTTTAAAATCTTATGGTTCGTTGAATTTTAGCCAAAATATTTTGTGATGAAGGAAAAAGTCCTAATTAGATGGCATAATAATGTTCTTATAGGGAAATTTGAATCAATATCAATTCAGTTATTTTCCTAGTGTTCTAACATTATTGTTTTAGTAGGTTATGCCGGATCATATGATTCTCGATTCGATTGAATTCACGATTAACAAATTTAGACTTTCGATTCATGATTCGATTAAAGATTTCAGAACTATGGTTAACATCATAAAAGTAAAGAAATGATTGAAGATATATCTGAAAGGGGATTTTTAAAAAGAGAATGCAACAATATACACACCCCGAAGGTAACCAACCCAGGACCTCTAGCATTCGGTCGTAATCCTTCCACACTGTCATTTTCTGTTGGGTCAGACCTAAAATAAGAATTTATAAAAATCCATGTTAACTGAGAAACAAACCAAATGCCAAAACTCTGAAAAGCTATGGACATGCACTGACCACAACAAGTCCATGAGAACTATTGACCCTGCTTCCATTGTAATAGGACGTTGAAGATTCTCAATTTGTTCCACATGATTTATTGATCGTCCAATTCCGCCATGCATACAAATAATTTTTTTCTCAATTAGAGCGGCAAGAGGGAGCCAATTGAACAATCTGTTTATCCTATGCCACGCCCAGATTCCATCTCTCTCACCCTGTTTAACATGTTATGAATTGGATAACTGACTGATAAAAGAAGGAAATAACAAAACTTTGATATATATATATCAAAAAAAAGCCTAACCATGCGCTCAATACACTCTATTCGAAAGCCAAAAAGGGCATTGATATCAGCAGCTTCGTGATTCCCACGAATTAAATGGATGTTGTGGGGATACTCCACCTATAAAATTCATCAAATTGCACAGAAACACAAACAATGTGTATTAGGAAAAAAAAATACATATTTGAGCTCAGAGATAATTAAAAATTATGGAAGAACAGAAAGAACAAGGAACACCACTATACCTTCAGAGCTAGCAGAAGAGTAATTGTTTCCAAGCTATGCTGGCCCCGATCAACATAGTCTCCTAAGAAGAGATAATCGATATATCTGATAGTCATATATATAGTTAGCATCATGAAAAAGATGGGAAAGAAATATGATGGTACTTACATAATTTTCCAAATAATGACCTAGCAAACATGGATTCTATGCGATAAAAAGACCATGGAAGTAATCATTTCAGCACGGAAAATACATATATGGATATCTATAAGAGCAAAAATGTGACAATCATCTCTAGCGTTTATGCGTAATTACAAAGACCCTGCATCGCAAGGACATAATTGCCTCACGCTACTGCACCCTACACCATGGACTCAATTCAGAGTAATCAGCAGAAAAGTGTCCGAAAGTTATGGTGGATTCTACAAAATTCAAATCAAGTTACATGGAAACCAATATTAGAATCAAAGAGTAAAAACTTGAACAACAAACACAATTTTCTCATATTTGAATGCAATAGTTTAATTTTATTTTCAAATTGACTGGACCTCCACATTTATGTTACCACCAAAATTTTAGAAGCAACCTTAAAATCCAAACTTTGATGGGGGGTGTTAATGTGCGTAAGATAGCAGGGAAAGCGTGGTTCACTTCTTATTTTATTGCTCAGTTGCCTCAGAGGTATGCAGTATAATTTTCAGTGTCTTCAATGTGGATCATGTATTTTAGATCAAGCTTAAAATCAAGACTTTGATGGGGTGGTGTCATATGTCTAACAGAAGGGGGGAAGTGTGGATCACTTTTTATTTCATTGATTAGCAGCCTGAGAGGTATGGAGTATGATCTTTAATGTCTTTTGGTTCTTGTTGCACAATGAAGCGTGATCGTAAAACTGTTAATAAGATCCAGAAAACAAGGCGTGATAATCCATAGAAAATCTTCAACACCCACAAAATCAATCTGGTTGAAAGGGATGGTAGGTGAAGAAGATAAAGGAACTGTATGCACATGCTGAAAAGATTCAGCAGGTGGTGGAAGGACTCATTGTAAAGGTATGTTGTGCACGGGCCAAGCTTGAAGAGGAGGACGAGGAGGAACATCTGCAGACTCAAAATTGTCAAGAGAGCCCTAATTTGATATGTGTGTAAAAGAATATCTAGGAACAGGATTTGCATCACATGCAAGAACTTTAAGATGAAGAATTGCTTCTTCCTCTAGATAAACCTCTATCCCAAAAGCGTCTCCACATGCATCTTCTAAGTCGTTATAAGAGTGTAACGTCTCATCTTGAATTTCTTGACGTAAGCCAAAAACGAGTTAGTTAGCAACATCACTTGGGGCGCGGCAAGTGACTTCACAATTTTAATAAATTTTTTAACTTTACAAAATAATCAGAGACATTAGAATTTTGTTGCATAAGATTGTTTGTTAAATATTGGTTGCCTATGAAATGCTAAAAGTAATTTTTCAAGGCCATCTATGCTACTCCGTAAGGAGTGCATAATGCCTTAAATGTTGTTCATGTTTCCTTCAAAGAAATTCATTTTCTTTTATTGTTGACTCTTTTTCCTCTTCTTTTTTTTCTCTTTTTCCCTCTTTTTTTTTTACTGTTTTTCCCTTTTTATTTATTTATGTCTAACTCCCCCCATTTTTTCCCTTTTTGTTGACACTTCTTTTCTTCGGGGGCGGGGGGGGGGGGGGGGGGGGTCCGAT
>JAULJZ010000002.1:1713095-1744047 GCA_032270985.1 Heliamphora pulchella | reverse complement strand
TACTACTCAACAAATAGCCGATATCTTCACCAAAGGACTTTTCAGACCTAGTTTTGAGCTCTTTGTAAGCAAGTTGGACATAATAGATATCTACGCTCTAACTCGAGGGGGTGTCGGATTTCTAGGGAATAAATTAGGAAATTCTATTTTTTGCAAATAAAATCTGAAATTACTATTTCAAATTCTAGGAGTTTCTGTTTCTTGTTTTCTAACCTAGAGATCTGCTGATTTGATTTGCTAATTTTGTGGTCTTCCTGATTTGGTGGGCTGATTTTGTGGCCTTCTTGATTTGGTGACATTCCTCTACTATTTATCTTGTAATCGTCTCTCTTGAAATTTAATAAGTATAATTATTTTTCTTCTTAAAAAACCTTCAGAGGTTAGTAGGAAATTAAATCCAAAATGATTTACATAAGGGAAGGGATCAAACACCATGTTCTTTCACAAGATGGCCAATGCTCATAGAAGATCGAATAATATTGGGAGCGTTACCCTTGAGAGAGAGAAGAAGCATAAAAAAGAAGAGATCTCAGGAGGTGTTTTGATTTTTATAGTAACTGTTATTTACGTTTATTTTTAAAATTCTAAGCTTGCACAGAACTTGATGGTGTTTGGAGACATGTCCTTAAAGATTTAAGGAGATGGTTTCATATACAGTACAGAGATTTGGAAAGATGATTCAGATGTCATTTCTGTGCGCTTTGATTTTAACAGAATTTTTAGAAGGTTAGGGCTCCCTTTTATGCTCCGGGAAGTATTTGGAGAAACAAGGCATTATAAGACTGTTTTCTTCCCCCAGGCATCCACTGGTGCGGCTATCCAACCATTGATCACCTTATGCATCACCCTAATGAAGTTGAAGAGGAAAATTTAGCAAGCAATAACTTTGTGGGTTTTGTGGCCTATTTTGAGGGAAGACAACAAATCTTTTGTGCGCGTTGATAAAAATCTTTGCTCTTTTATCAATCTTTTTTCAGTTGAAAGAGAATTGTCCTTTTTCCATTTTTGCATATACCAGTGGATGTAAAGCATCCAGATTTCGGCCTTGTGAGTGTGCAAGGTTCGCCCCCTCAAGGACGCTCCGTTTCCAAGATGAAACTCTCATGATGAAGTAAGATTCAATAGGGTGGGAGTTGGAACATGAGTGCAGGCCTTTAGAAGTACGGCAATGAAAGCTCCCAAAAAGAAATTATAATCAATAAGAAACAGAAAAATCAAGAACAAGAAGTAACACTTTTGCAGGTAGAAGAAGTGAAGAAAAGGGCACAATGCCATAAGGATGACATTTTGTCGGGCCAATTTTCTAGCTTGCCAAGTGTAAACATGAAAAATAAATTTACTAGACAATTATTCCACCACTACAAGCATAAACTAACTAGATTTACCACATGAAGATGCATAAATCAAAAATAAAAAAGCCCTTAAGAATTAAGCTGGTGCAAATATCTACCAATACCTAGCGTAGTCGGGGATGCATAAAGAACAATACAATTTTATCCAGTTTATTTGATTTCAGCCACAGATTTCCATCATTTGCTCTATGGAGAACCATAGTTTTTTTGTTAAATTAGGGCGTAGGGTTTATGGCTCAGGGTGAGGGAGAGAGGAACAGAAAGAAGAAAAAGGTTTGAACGCTTTTCTTAATGCAGTGTGTTGTATCTCTTCAAAGGCATTTACGGTATGGAGTTACCTTCATGGAAAGAGTGCACTGAACCTATGATCAGTGCTCATCCTCATATCTTAAAGTAAGCTTTTGGTAGATCGAATTGCATTGCTTTCTCCTCAAACTGTTTGCATGCCATACATCACACATGCCCTTGCCCTATTTTCAATGCGGTCCTTTTCCATTTTTCCAAACATGAAATGAGAAGAAAAAGTTTCCACGCCCCGATAACTTGTATGGTTTACTTAACCAAAGAAGATAAGCAGGCCCTCCCAGGGCTTTCATAACTTCTCCAACAACCTCATTACAAAGAAATTTCCAAAAGCAACCTCTAGAACGAAGCCAAAATGATATCCGGGTACTCTTTTCGATACTTGTTGCCTAAGTTGTGGCACTCGATTTTGGCAAACTTTTCCTCCATTGAAGCACTTTTTGAGGTGAATGATATTCTTCAAAAGAATTCGCCCAACTAAAGTACCATTTCCATCCACTTCCAAGCCTCATCTGGGCTCCAAAAGCATCTCAAATTTACTCTATTTCAAGTGTTTATATGACAGTATATACCTGATTCATCAAGATTTTCACAAATTTTGATACAATAACAAGTGTCTCCATATTAAGAAAGAGGTCTTCACCAGTTACTACGTTGTAAACACTGGGTCATTTTTTGGTTGTGAAATTCAGAGTGTAGATTAGAAAACTTCAAAGATGTAAACAAAGTAACCCTCCCACCACCCCAACCCCATAAAAAAGAGAGAAAGAGAGAATGAATACATGGATTCTTTCACTAATTAAAGCAATGGACAGGATTTGTGATATGGAGAACACAATTATCAACATTCCCACAAATCAAAGGACCCCACATCAATTGTCTGCCAATTTGTTGTCCCTTGCCATGTAGAACACAATTATCAACATTCCCACAAATCAAAGGACACCGCATCAATTGTCTGCCAATTTGTTGTCCCTTGCCATTACCCTCCGCTCACAACTTCACATTAATATTGATAGTCTGATACCTTAATAGGAGCCATCATTGATTCTTTTAACAAGTTATTAGACTATAAGAGTGACATTGCCTTATAACATCAGCGACAATTTCTGAGTCAACTGTCAACCATTCTAGGAAAAAATCAATTCAATGAAATAACGTGCAAAAATACAACTGTTATTCTTAAACAATACATTACAAGGCCAAAAGATTTAGGGAAGTCGATATGCATTCTCTATTCACGAGTCACTTTGGAAAGGCTCAAACAATTTTCTACATGCAAATCAGATAGCCAATATTATGCAGGGTTAATGCGAATCTGGAACTTCCCATGTTATGCAGGGCATCAAAATGTAAAACAATGCAAGATATTAGAAGGTACTTCCCAGTCTAGAGCCAACTACAAAATGCAACAAATTAAGTGTTTTGTTATGTATCTGCCTTACCACCACGTAGACCGCCATAGATAAAGATCAGGTCACCAACAGCAGCAGCTGCATGCCTACAGCGCCTCGTCAGTTCAACTGCAGCATCTCCACCAGCAGCATCAGCACTATATCTGCCTGTCCTGGGACTAGTAACAACAGACTTCGTATCACACCAAACCCCTGCGGCAGTATCCAGAACTACACAGAGAAACAGGGGATATATTAGAGAAATTCATGCAATGAAAATTCCACTAAAAATTTCAAAAATGAAACTGGTTCTAGCATAGTAGTTGCATGCAAAAATGGCATAACAATTTTTCCAGTAATTTTTTGCGTGCAATAAGGCTTCCACTAAAAAATTCATAAATGAAATTGGTTCTAGCATGGTAGTTGAACGCAGAAATGGGATAACAATTTTTTCAGTAATTTTTGGGATATACGGCAATTTGATTTCATACTCAAACTAAAAAAAAAGGATAATATAAATATTTTAGATTAAATTGCTAGCGGGTGATCAAACATGTTAGCTGCTATAGTCATCAGCACCTGGAAAGTAAAGCCACAGCATTTCCAAAATGGAAACAGTCCTTCAAACTTGCAATGGTGGCATACCATCCGTTCATTTATCCAGAAAAGTGCAGTGGATCTGAAAGATAAATGGCTTTCTGTTTGGTGGCGTGTCCAATGTAAATGACAAAGTCATAGTAGAGGCATTAAAATGGTAAGAAAGCAGAATCTTCTACTCAAAATCCTCAAATGCATTTGTTGGTGTAAATGCTTGGAATAAAATTTAGAAATAGTACCTTGAAATTTTGACATCGATTTCCCGGTCGATAGACAATGGGAAACCTACAATCTTGTTAATCCAAAATTTCTTCGGCAAGAAGAGTGAGTTTTCATTAGAATGTAAGAGTTGGATCACTGTCAATATAGTGGTGGTACATATCTTGAATTTGGTAAACAATACTCTCTGTCAATCATTTTAGAACGGGGTCCTCCGTTCTTCACGGTGTCATCAAAGCGATGGGTACATTATTAAAAAAACAGTGAAGCAAACTTAGGTAAAGGTTTTCACCATGGAAAAGGAAGTAGCTAAGTAGAACAAGCACAGACAGGACATGACATGAAAGGAGATGCCGACACAACATATATTCCACGCATTGAGATCCAATGATAAATACATGACAAGTTAGAAGAAAAAACTTAACTTGAGATCCAATGATAAATTGAAAAGAATGTGGATTTTATAATTATTAATCAATTCCCTTTTGGATTTTTAAAATTTATGACATCCAAAGTCCAAACCCTAAAACGGCAAATTTATTTATGAATAGGAATTTCAAAAATAGACATTAAAAATTCGTGGTAACATTTATTTTCCGTCATGTTGAATGTGGAAGATGGTTTATTACTATTACAATAAAACAAAACATACATGAATTTTGTAAAGCATCCATCATGACCTGGGCATCAATGGTTCGAATCACAGAAATAACCTCCTCACAAAGAGAGGTAAAGTTGCAAACATTCTATCCATTCCAAACCCCACAATATGGGAGACTCGTGTACTGGCTACCTTTATCGTTGTCATGCCCCTGCTGTATAGTGTAATTTTTTTTTTTTTTTGGGGGGGGGGAATTCTTGTGCTGGCACAATCGTATCGTGGAATATCTATATATATACCGTGTCGTATCCATTCTTCTTATTTTTATAGAACCAATATCTCTATTAAATATTACCCCTGAAAAAGAATGCTCGATTCTTGGTACAAATGCAACAATACAAAGAAAAAGATTTTTAAAAAAAGATAAAAGTATGGTTCCGATAATCAGGTTCAAAGCTGCAACATTAAACAAATCTTTCTGATACACTAAGTGTCAACCTCAAAACTGGCTATTTTGTGATCCGAGAAATTGATGTTGTGCATATAAATCATGAAAGCAAATAGATTCAAGCATCACTCAGAAAAACAGGAACACAATGTCTCCAACAGTAAGCGGTACCATAAATTTAATCTATCAGTATGCAAATATATGACTTTGTTGAGAAAGTAAATTTTCAGATTGAACTATGCAGTAAGAAAATTAAGGGGGTTCATTGTAGCAAAATATAAGGCTACCAATAATCAAGTGCGTGCACGGGGGCCAATTCTCCTTCTGGATGTGACTTTGAAGGCTATATTGAAGATGGCTCCTCATTTCAACATCGGCCATAAAATGTGTTTGGCAACAGGTCCCCAATTAGACTTCATGATTGATCCTTGGAAGGCTAATTTATACATCTTAACAATCAAGATGGAAGCTGGTGTAACCATCCATCTCAATTAGCAAAACGGATTGCATGGTAATCCATTCTCGATATGGGAATTAATTCCTTCACAACACGCACACCAAGAAAACTCGCACACAGAGACACAGACATGCACACAGCCACACACACGCTCTAGCTCCCATGAATTCAGGCAAATGTGCATCAATAGGAGTGCTAAGCTTCTTGGACCAACTTTTCGTTTTCTGCTTCTAATTTTAGCAATAAGCTACAATCTTTTCCAAACACCAACAACTTCTGCTACAAGTTATTATTACTTTTTCTTCTATAAATAATTAGTTTCAGTTACAAGCTAATATATTTACCAAGCACTCACAACTTCTGCTATAAGTTATAATCTATATAAGCTATTAGTTTCAACAATGTCAAACACACCAATATTTGACTGTCACGGGTTTCGTGGGAAATGGAGGAGTTACATATTATGTGGGTTTGTATGTACTCGGACAAATTTAATTGTTTTAGGGCTGTAAACTATATCCGGACCATAGTTTCCAATATGTGAAATGGAAGTGAAAAACAATATAGGAAAGTGCTTGCCAAAATTTGATACGATATGGAGAATATTTGCTAGCATTGAGAAGAAATCAACCAATTGAAACAAAAAGTTGTATATCAAGCATTTTTTCCATATTCTTCCTTGCAACAATTTGATAGGTTAGCCATCTTTAGTATTTGGAGGAGCCGCCCTAGCTTATATATACTTTCATAGTTGATAAAGAAAATGCTCCCCTAATCTAAATTGCAACACACCTGAATGATTACTGGGAAAGGGGAAAAAGCGAGAGAGAACAATCTTAAACTCTCCAGAAGAGAAAAAGAAAAGAATAAAGCAAAATACCTGCAACACTTGATGAGTCCTCCACCATGCGCCCACCACCAAGTGCACCACCAGACACATGGAGCCGTGCATTTACAAAAACCTACAGGAACGTAGTACATGTGAATCATTGGTTTTCTAGAGACATCAAAAAAGAAAAAGTGGGGCTTTTTGTGGGGAGAAAAACTCACTGCTGCATGTTGATATCTAGGAGATGGTGAGACACCCGGAGCAATTGCCCACTCCCACCGACCATCTCTATGTTTTGCAAGTCCATATGCACTGGCCAGTGGCTGCAAAAATCATTTAAAGAGGATGTAACACAACGTTTATGATAAATGTATAGGCATGAAGCTCTACTACATGCACAACAACGTGTATATACACAAGTACCATATGTCATTTTACTCAAATTTAAGTAAATCATGAGGTAACTGGAGAAAACATAGCCCAAATAAAAAATAAAATAGCCAAAATTACACCCCCAATACATAAAAGCCCAGGAATAAAACCAACGAAACAAACAATGACTGACTGTATTGCATGGACTTTTCTAAATAAGCACATTTCCTTGAGAGAAAGAGAGTAACTTACCCATATCGGACACTCAAAACTTGGACAAGGGTACGGGATATGCATTCAATATGTGTAGTTGAGATCTATCTAGCCATGTATAGGAATTTAAGTTTGCCAAGAACTTATGTATAAAACAGCAATAAAAGGCTTGATATGCTTATGTCATTTCATAAACACCATTTAACTTGCAAAATAAAAGCACGATATAAATAAGTATGAATATGGTGTTCCATCTTCGAGTCCTTGAAAACATGAATTAGATGAATCTAATGCTTAGACATGCACCTACACTTGACATCTACATCTTAGTCAGTGACGGATGGGGACCACAATTCTATATCCTAGTTCGGGGGAAGGTGGGGGCCACTGCCCCAAGATTTAAAAAAATTATTATTTTTATATAATAGTTTATATTATTTTACGTATAAATATCAATGCCTTTTATGAGCCATCTGCTCCCTCAACGGTAAAATCTTGGTTCCGCCATTGTCTGAGTCCATGTAACATAGATGACTAGGGACATAATACACTCGAGATATGGAGCCCCTTTTCTTTACCAGATCAAAACATAATCTTTCGGTAGCAAAGAGTTTAATTTGCTAAACCTAAGAGGTACATAAATGAAGGTTATTGATAGGGACATCGTGACACATGTCTAAGAAGTCAATAAGTCGATTGGGTTTTTGGGGGATTGTTGGGACATACGTTAGAACGCGGATCATTCCAAAATGAAAAACAAAAACAATAACGTGATACGCGAAATGTTTTAAATTGTGCTACGATTGGGATAGATTTCTATAGCTTATATTATTAAAATGTATTTATTTCAAGTAGGAAGAATATAATATAATTTTTCCATTTGTTCATGTGAAATACATATCTCAAGTGAAGTACGTATTCTAGAGCTATTATAACAAATCTCTCTTGCATTTTTGACTTGCTAAAACTTTACTTTCTCTAGATTTTAGATTATGGCGTTTAGTTTTGTTCTGTAATGAAAAGTGTTTAAGAAATAAATAGAAAACACATTTGGGTTGCTAAATTCACCATTTTGGAACGAATGTGTACCATGTTTTGGAACATGCATTCCAACACGCAATTCGCGAGGGTGTGAGCGTTTTCTCGTAACACAAGTTGGGACTGCAAGTGGGCATTCTTGTTGAGTGGGATACTAGATTATATTTGCTAAGGTAGAGGTCAAGGTAGGTATTTTTTTCGTTTTATAACTGGTGATAGCTGCATAAGATGGTTTCCAATGGGCTTTCTCATCTGTTTATGATCCCCAAGGTGACACCAATAGGAGGCACATTTGGGAAGAGTTGTCCGGTGTGAAGACCTCTTGGAATTGTCCTTGTTGCATAGGTGGGAGACGTCAATGTCCTCAGATTTTTGGAAGGTTGGATTGGAAATTGCAAACGTAAACCACGAGCTATACTAGATTCTTTTGATTTCACTCATTCAGAAGAATTGATAAACTTACCTCTTGGAAGTCTTCTTCCATGTCTAGGATTGAGAGAGATTTGATACCTGTTGACCAAGAGGACGGCTTTCCAAGAGTTATTCAATTTAGCATACTTCAGTAGGGCAATAATACTCCTTTCAATTTTAAGAGTATATGTTGAGGAAGCCAAGGATTGTGGAGTTGTTGAAGTGATGGGGGGACAGCTATAGTGTTGAAAGAGAGCATATGTTCGGTTAAGAAGCTTAAATTGTTAAAGCATAACAATTATGGAATACGGAATCTTCCGTTGATTTAAGGATTTCCGGATTGATGGAACTTGGAAGAAATTAGAGTGCTTGGGTGACAACAAAGAGAGTATGGTAGGGTTAGAGGAGGAAAAGAGGATGGCTTAAGATAAAATAGTTGGTGGCTCATAATTTCAGTAAAAGTTAGTTGGAAATAAAGATAAGAGTGATTTTCATTAAATAAAAAAAACATATTCTTTCAGAGATTTTAGTGGTAAATGCACACATAGAAGATGCAATAATATTGGATGCTCTATCATTGATGGAGAGGAAAATCATACAGTTTTTCGTTAATCTTTTCATCGATTTGTAGGGATGTTCCTCATAATGTGATGGCAGGTTTTCAAAATTTCTTTGAGTATGTGAATGAGAAGAACCTAGTGTTTCTTTTATAGCTCCCACCCCCCAAAAATATATATATTAATAATAACAATAATAAAGTGGCTCAGCTTAGATCAAACCAGGCCTATTAGTCATGTAATATCTACAAAATCCTATCTAAACTCCTCGCTTTGATAATGAAAAATATTATTGGGAAAATGATTTCAAATAGCCAAAATGCTTTTTGTGGGATGTGAAAAGATCCTGGACACAGTCCCTATAGCTAATTCTAGATTGAAAGCAGCATACAGGTTGCTATGAAAATTGGAAATTAAGACCTATGAGTCTATGACCATGTGTGTTGGAAACACGGGAGTTACTTTTGTTTTTGTTAAATAAATATAGGATTTTGGGTGAAATAAAGAAATTGGATCAGATGGTATTTATCCAATGTTACGTTCTTTGCTTCATTGTTTCAGCGGATGGTGTTCCTAAAGGTTTCTTCCGGAGTAATAAGTATTAGGGGTATTAGGCAAAGGATCCATTCCCTCCCTTTCTTTTTTAAACATGGCTAAGGAGGCAAGACATACACTTGGAAAGGTTGTTGGAGTGGGATTCATCATCCATGGTTTTGGATGGGGAGCAGAGGTGAATTTCAAAATCCAACATCTTATCTTTTACTACCAATGACACACCGATTTTTGTGATCTTAAAGAGGAAGTCTAGAGGTAGCTTATGTTTGTGATGCTATTCTTTGAAGCTAACTTAGGTTTGCACGTCAAGTTACCTAATAGTCCTCATGTTAGTGTAATGGACATGGAGAATACATACATTCTTGCCAGAACTTTGGATTGTTGTATTAGTATTACCAACATCTTATTTGGATACACCTCTGAGAAAGCTATACTTGATAGGGATAGTGGAAAGCTTAGAAAGGAGGCTAGCAACACAGAGACATTGATTAAAAGCACTCTATCCTGCCTTCCCACATATTTAATGTTTCTATAGTGCATTGAGCATTGTGAATAAGAGGTTAGAAAAATTGCTGAAGCACTTTCTTGCCCCGGCAATTTGGGGGAAGAGTTCAAGTATCACTATATGGATTCGGATGCATTTTTCTATGGAGAATAATTGTTTACGAAGAAAAGTGGTAGAGGAGAAGAATGGGTGTTTGGGTAATTGGACCACGAGTCCAATCATTAGGCTTTATTCATACGATTGTAGAAAGGAATTATGACGATATGGGAGGAGTTTGCCAAAGGAGTTTTTTCCAATGTGGAGAATTGTAGTAGGGTGAAGCTTTGGTTTGATCCTTAGGGAGGTATTTCCAAATCTCTTTCGGTAAACTACGGACCTTGAAGTGCCTGTAGAGGACAGTATCTTCTTCGATGAAAGTGGCATTTTGCGAAATCTTGTGTTTAATAGGTCAAAGGAAGATTGAGAGATTCACCCTATATAGACTTCCCTTTTTTGCTTCTTATAGGGTGGAGGAATTTAACAAGGTCACAAAGATGGTATAGTTAGGAGAACAACTATCAAAAGTTTTTTTCTAATAAGTAAGCATAATATTATAAAGGGGGCATAAAGAGAATGCTAACCGAAAAGGTGAGAACTCTTTACAAAAAGGAGAAACAAAACTCCACAAAAAGAGAAAAGTATAGAAAGCCTTCACAAAATGATCAAAAAAAAAACATTCTTCAAAATAAATCTATCGTATCATCCATAGACAAAGCTCTTCATTCAGATTACCAGCTATACAACTTAACAAGGAAAACCCTTCAATTCTGTACATGGGCAATTCAACCCCTCAATAGATCTTCTATTCCGCTCTAACCAAATCAACCACATCCAGCACATCGGAACTAAAAGCCAAGCTCCTGTTCCATGGCACCCAATCCCTTTCCAAGCCGACAAAACGTCAAAAGCATGTATCTCAAAACGCCATGATCACCAAAAACTAAAAGAACAAATTCCCACAATTCCCTAGTGAGATTGCAGTGAATCAAGAGATGAGAAACTAACTCCCCCTCGCACATGCAACACCAGTTAATCAAAACATAGCCCTTCCTCGCCATATTATAGATAGTAAGGATCTTCTCATGTGCTGCTAACCAAATCGAAGAAAGCCACTTTCGAGGGGACTCTCACTTTCCAAATGCTCCTCAACGAAAAGGACCCCATCCAATCACCCAACAAGCATTTGTATAAGGATTTGACAAAAAACTCCCACTCCGACGCCCTCTCCACCTAACTGGATCCACTCCTCCTCTAGCACCTCTATGGAAGACTTAAAAAGCTATCTATAGACGCTTTACACCTAGTCATTCCAGATAACACTTGCATCCTTCTGATAGAGGTTCTTTTCACCTTCCCTCGTGGTACTACTTCGCTATCAATCACCTAGGAGTATTTAGCCTTGTAAGGTGATCCAAAACCTTCATCCTCAACCCAATATCCCATAAGCAATTGTCTGAATCTCTCAGAGCATAATCTGTAACTGAAGTTATTCTATTTCTAACAGGAGCAAAAATATCAAGGAACACTTTGCGTAAGGCCTCATCTCCACACCAAACATCAAGCCAAAAATAAACCTGCTATCCACTAGTGACCTATGAAAGTGGACTTACAAACTTGACCCACTCATATTACTTCAATAGCAGGGTGTTTCGTAATATATTAGCTCGCTTCCATCTACAACCAATGTGGGATGGGTTGTTGCATTCTCCTCCACTTTTAATTTTGCGACGTAATTGTTGCGCCCTCTTTCCTAGTAACTTCCTCTGACAAGATGATATGGATAGCGGGTCATAGCGACCACATAGTAGCCTATATGCACGGCAGGGTATACAAACCTAGGGCATCTAGCCTCTTCAAAGCCTTTACCATCACACTGCCGCGGACCTGTTGCGAGAGCATGGTCGACCCAAATACCAATTGTAATGACACACCGCATGTTGGATTAATAACCTGTGAAAGTGGCCCTACTAAGTAGACCCAAAAGCATAAACTCGTGTTACTTTAGTAGTTAATTGTGTTTCAATATTATTATCTCACTTCCCATCCACAACTGATGCAACATGGATTGTTTTTTTGGTCTTGTTTGGGTCATGCCACATGCGGCACAAGAGCTTCCATTTTCTTGGTGATCTTGAAGAAAAATTGGAAGAGAAGAGTTTGCCCACATCAGCCTTGTGATTATAGTAGAGGTATGCATGCCCGTGGTTGTTTAGCCTTCGAGTTATTGTTTCCAGCCTATTCTTTTTGGTTGTACATGGTTCAATCCTCAAGGCATTTTTAGTAATTTACTTTTCACTTGTAAACGGAAAAAGCACACTCAATCTAAACACAAGCACACAAACACCCACACATACACACAGAAGGCGTAGAGTAATTGGGTTAGACCTATTCCAATTCAATATGAAGTGGGTTTCATATTTAGTTACCAAATTTACCGATCTTAACCAAGCTGGAATTGTAAAGTTTTGCAAATGATAGAATGTAACAGCAACTTGGACAACAGTTTCTTCCCAAAGCTACATAAGGATTAACAATCTCACATGCATTCAGCTTGAAGCTTTTGTCCTTAGTAGGGCATCCATATTACACAAGAAATTTATTACATTTTTTTCTTTGTAAGTACCACCCCTTTTAAAGGAAAATAAAATCCGCTAAAGAAGCCAAAAGGGGCACACAGCCTCTGTACGCTAGGCACTTCTCAACCAAATCATGTTGGCATATAAAATCTACAAAAGAAGAGGAGTTGCCATTCATGCCTACAAGTCCAAAGTGAAAACTATGTAGTGTACAAGCTAAAATGGAATTTTCTAAAAACTTAATGACTAGAAGCAATCAATGTAGGTATAGAACAATGCCAAATTGACCATTCATGGGCAAAATAGAAAGAAAAAAAAATGAACACTCCCAATTTATGCTTCTTGAAGAGGACCGAAGATAGGAAAAAGCAATTCTCCCAACATGCACAACTGCTGGCTCGCCAAGAAAGAAAACCAAAACCAACAACTAACTTTATGAGAGAATCTATGGAGTGAGAAAAACTTATCCATTTTCCTAGGAATAGTAGACCGCTTACAAATGACAATAAGATACCTTAAGTACATGACTTGTTATATCTCAAACATTAGAGATCCTTGATCACGCAACAAACATCTTAACTTACCACACTGTTAGCATCCCTCCCACCACAAAGCAGAAGAAGACCATCAGAACGTGCACTTGCTGTTGCATACCTAAAATTGAGAGGAACTAAATTCAGCCCAATGAACAAAATACTCTAATCACCATTAACGCTAGCCTAACATGCAGTGATACTAGAAGTACAATTTATACACAACTTGAATACCAACTTCTATTTAGAGTAACAACCCATTATGATCCAGAAGAACCATAACAAGAAGTCGATGATGATGTGAACACTGGTGCTGGCTCATGTGCCTACCCAAGATATACACCACTCAAAAGCAGAATAAGTGTTGAGTACTCATGATTTAGAACCATCAAAGATCATGTGCATGCCACGCAAATGTGGGACAAGAGTCTTGAATAATAATCAAATAAAACCACAATAAGCCAAGAAAACATATGACCAAACATATTTTCTACCCAGAATACAAACACGAGTATGATAAATTATCAAGCAACAAGCAGCAGTGATTATTTCTCAGTTAAACCTTGTATCACCCGTCTTTTGAAAACAACAGGGACAGTAATATTGTCAGTGCAGTAATCTTGTAGCTTTCATCATTCAATTCTGTCTGATGATCTTCCCACAAGACACCCATAATCCAGCCATTTAAGCTTCAAACAAGCCTTAACTTCTAAACTGCTCCACCACGCATCAATTATGCGGCACATACCGAACTAGGAAGTGATGATTTTATTCATCAAAACAAGTATAAAGCATAGATCTGCAAAATCTCAATATCACTATTACCTAGTTCCATAAATTTTTCAATATGCTTCCATGCAATGATGCAAAGTATATAAAGCAAAAGGCTAACATAGCAACATTCAGTAACCTCGAATAAGCCAACAACCTCCCACGAGCCATGTAGAGCAAATGACCATTGAAACAAAAGACAATTAGATCATTTACTGCCTCAATACAGAAAAGCAAGAGAAACATTGGATCTGCGCACAGCAAAGGAACCTGTGTAAAGTATCGGAAATCTGTGCATATTGAAACCAACTATCGGAAACCAATCAATATAGGAGAACAAGTATTGGATATCTGTACATATTGAAAGTGAAACCAATCAACCAACCCCTAAGGAAACCAACTAAGAGCTCAATAGCTGGAAATTTTTCCTAATGTTTTTAGAAAAACAACAGATCGTAAAGAAAATATTAATATGGGAACCTACTGAAAAGTGAGACAATTAGAAATTGTCTTACTAGAAGGGAAGAGTAGTTTTTCTCATTTTTTGTCTTTCTAAGCACTTTCCAAATAATAGAGTATTCAATCATTTATAGGAGGACTAATGGTAGCTCAGAAATAAGCTTCCATGGGTGTTGAAGCAGCCCAAAGCTACAGGAGTTCTTTGACATGTCCCTTGGCGGGGGAGTATGAATGCTGGGCGAGTGAATTAACCATTTTAGTTTTCTCTGAGTTCCTTAATCTAGTAATTTCTTTGCACATATCACACATCACCACAGCCTTGTCTTTAATTTGTTTTCTTTATTAATTAGATTTATACTATTTTTTATATTTAAAAAAGGCAGAAAATAAGAGGGCAAAGAAAAACATCATCTCAAACACAAAATTTCAACAGGTTAAAGAAATAAAGAAGACAGAGAGATGAACTTAGTCCATGTCCTTTATTTTCTTTTCTATTTCTTGGATGGTCGGTAAGAATAGACTTGAACCCAAAACAATGTTTCAGAAGGGGAGGAGAGGAAACCCCAACATTGGATGGCTGGTAAAAGAACCGACTTGAACCCACAACGTTGTAACACTAGCGGTCGGGCACACGCGATGCATGTGCAATTTAAATTATGTAAAATTTTAAAAAATACTATCATGCTAGATATAATAAAATTTACAATCTTTTTTTGTAAAAAAGGAATTACGAAAAAAATTAAAACTCAAATTTTACACTACTACCAATTCATTTAAAAGTAACAAAAAGAAAGAATAATATCAACAACTAATCATAAAAAAGTAAAATAATTTTCAAAAGAACACATGTCTAGCAATAAGATACACTTTGAATTATAAAAAAACATAAAAATTGACATTATGTTTAGTACTCTAATATTTAATCTACTTTGTTACAAAATATACGTAACAATAGACAAACAATATGATGAAAATATACATAAATTGTGTTTTATTTGTGAGAATAATCAATAATATACTTTTGGGTTTGTCAAAAAGTTACTTATTTGAGAGAGTACCCCAAGGGGTTAGCCCCCAATGGGTGTATCTTCTCCTATCCAGGAGTGGAATGAAATAGTGTAGCCTTGAGAAATCAAGTTCGAGGAGAAGAAGAGACTCTAAAAGAGAAAGAAAAAGAGAAAGAGATTCTGCGAAAGCTGCACGCCCCCAAAAACGGGTTTAGTGAGAGAATAAGAGAAAGGAACGGTTAACAGAAACGTGGGGAGTTAGAAGTTGTTGTGATAAAAGCCTATTTTAACCTAAAGAAATAATTTTTTGAGTGGAAGGAATTTTAGGAATTTAACTAAATGATGGTGGACAAATTTGGAATAGAAAAATCTGGTGAGCCTCAAACACCAAGTAGGGTGTTTACTTAATAAGATAGTATAGATAAATCATACATCAGCACAGCCTTACCTCTCATTTTTGTCTTCTTTAAATTAGATTTATACTATTTTATTTATTAAAAAAAACAGAAAATAAGATGGCAAAGAAAAACTATATCTTAGAATAAACAAGCAAACACAAAATCTCAGCAGTTTAAAAAAAATAAAGAGAACATAGAGATAAACCTACTACGTGTCCTTTATTTTCTTTTCTTTTTCTTGGACGGTTAGTAAGAATCGACTTGAACCCACAACACTGTTTGAGAAGGGGAGGAGAAGAAACCCCAAAATTATCTCCCAAACATGTATTCTTTAATCTTCTCAAATCTATTTTATTCCAATTTGAAAGTTTAGAGAAGACTTCGTGGGAACTACGTCACATGAATCCTTCATGATAAATCAAGTAACCATGTCGGACATTTGATGCGCAGATAAAAGGCATGGGATATGTGTCTGGAACTTCATATTAGACCCTGTTATATAATTGCATTTAACACAATTGCTTTCTTTTCTTTTCTTTTTTTTTTTTGTTTGTTTCATATTGTGATAAATGAGTAAGATGCCTTTTGCAAGTACCAAATCTCTATTTGTTTGTACCGAAAGGACCAAACATTTTCGTTTTCTAACCGACCAAAACGAAACACATGTAGAATAACAAGATTTTAGTGTTTTCCTTGAAACATACCAAAACATTATGCAATATATATAAACAAGTTTGATTGAAAAGAATTTTTTTTTTTAAAAAAATAACGAATATTTTTACATTTCTTTCAGAAAAAATATAACTATTGTATTTTACTTTATTAAAAATCAATATTATTAATATTACTACTGCCAACGTAAACTTTTACACCTTATTTGGTTGAGATCTTACACTTATAAAAAAACCATACACTTGTATTTTAATAAAATTAAGTAGTTGATTACATACAAAAAAAAAAAATTGGTTTATAGAGACATTGATTTTTATGACTTTGCATGTTCTTTTATGCGAATAACTATATAAATCTCTACATGTTTAACTAATCAATTATTAGTCTTTAATACATAGATTTCAATTTATGTTTCCAAGCATTTCTAATTTCATCACATTTGAAATGTTCTCGGAACATTTGAAATGGTTTGAAATGTTTCATCTTTGAGGCATGATCTATAAAGAGCATGCATCAAAAGAGGAAAACAAATTGACAGCCTTCTACTGGCACAATCATGACTAGTATGGACTATTGTCAATAATGACACCCTCATCGATTGGCCTTTTGACACTATGAGTTATTTAAAAAGCCATTTTATCCCATAAAATAGATTATAATATTAGAAAGGGCAAAATCCATTCATCTCCTATGGTTTAGCCTTAAGCATCGCGACCCTGACATTCAATAATAGCAATACCACCCTCACATTGTCACGGCCATTTTGCACTTCAACTCCTTTCCATTAAAAATTTCATCCAAATTAATGCAATTTGTGTTACACGCGACAATTTTGGGAGTTAAAATAATAAAAAATATATATAAAGTCAAAGTCAAAACTCAATGCAAGAAAGAAAAATAGGACTTTTGCCATCATCTTCTTCCTCCTAACCTATCACCCTAACCCTAGTCGTAACTACCAGCAAACATCCACCATTAGTCAGCCCATCCCCTTCTCGATCATCGCTCCCCTCCCCATCCCCATCGTCGCCGCTGCTCCCCTCCCCATCCAAGCTGAGGTCGTGGCCTTCTCTCCCCAGCCCAACCACCGCTCCCGTCCCCATCCCAGTCGT
Organism: Heliamphora pulchella; assembly: GCA_032270985.1. Lineage (NCBI taxonomy): Eukaryota > Viridiplantae > Streptophyta > Magnoliopsida > Ericales > Sarraceniaceae > Heliamphora > Heliamphora pulchella. Next base: position 1,726,629 of record JAULJZ010000002.1, on the reverse strand, counting down.
TGCCGCTACTCCCCTCCCCATCCCCAATAGTCATCGCAGCCTTCCCTCCCCATCCCAGCTGTCATCGCTGCCTTCCCTTCCCATCCTAGTCACCGTCGCGCTACACCAGCAAGAAGGAGCCCGGTCCAATCTGTCTCCTCACCACATAGTCCCCAATATAGCAACCTCATGTGCTTGTCGATTGAGCCATTGGGCAAACAAAACAAAACCTTAACAAAAAAATTTTAAAAAAAATCAAAAAATAGAAATTTGAAGCTCCAAATCCCAAGTCGAGCTTCTATATCAATCTGAACAGCTACAATCAGACAATAGAAGCAATAAAACTTGTTGAATAACTTATGGGTTTTGGGTCTTGGTTTTGGCTTTATATCACATATGGCTTTGGGTTTTGAGTGATTGGGATGATATGTGATTGGTGAAGTGTACAGAGAAGGGTTTTCATAGGAAAGGAAGATTTTTGTTCAATTCCTATGGCGACCCCCAGTCAAAGCTAAAATGCTACTTAATTTGGCAATCAGCTCGAGTTGTTTAATCATAATTGAAATTATGATCTAATGCTTTTGAATATCAATTGTCTCCATTTCAATTAGATTGGTTGAGTTCAGATGGATCTGTGCAGGTTTGTTTTGATTGATATATACAAATGCATGTTCATGTATATGTATGTGTTTAGTTTCTTCATTCAAACAAGAGTTTTATTGTTGCTGTTGACAACAGTTTGGATTATTGGATTAGGGAAACAGATTGTCTGTTTTATGTCTATGATGTTTTTTTTCATTGCTGAGAAATCAAGTTGGCAGGTATTTAATTTATAATTTAACTAAAATATATTAATTGTCTAGCAAAAAAACTAAAATAGATCAATTTGTAATTTAATTTAATGTGTAATTACTACATACATTATTCAGTAATTAATCCATTTTAGCTTATTATACACTTTATTATAAAAGTTAAATTACAAATTAATTTAGTATGTGATAAAAACCTAATATTTAATTAAATTTGAAATTAAGTGAAAATTTTGCAGGGATAGTATTGATAAGAGAAGAGAAATGGGAAGGGAAGAGAAGAGTAGGAACACATAGAAGGGTAAAAAGGTTATTTATCGATTTATCGATTGTCATTAATGGTGTTAACAGTTCATTTTAGTCCAAAATCATAAGGAGGCTCTACTGCGCAAAACAGTTAAACCACACAAAGGTAAATTGGATTTTGCCCTATAAAAATATAATCATTTTCGTTGATAGTGTTGGGAAGATGACAATGTTAAAATACCATCGAACCCCTCTGAGCAGAAATTCAAATATAAACATGCCTGCAAATGCTAGAGCGTTCCTTTTAAGTAACGCGTTGCGACTGCCTTTGAGCATCTAGAAAAATAGGGAAGGGACGTCGCATTGGCACCCGAGTGTGTTAAAAAATGAGCAAGCCTTCCTATATTTCTCTAGACGAGAGCCCAGGATAATAAACTTAGATTAGCAACATGGAATCTAGGCACACTAAAAGGTAAAATAGTGGAAGTAGTTGATACTATGATTAGGAGAGAAATTAGCATAATATGCTTCCAAGAGACTAAATGAGTAGAAAAGAAAGCACAACAAATCGATAATATTGGATCTAAAATCTATTATACCGGAAAAGATAGACATAAAAATAGTGCAAGAATAATAGTAGCTAAACACATTAAGAATGTGCATTAATTTTTTCATTTTTTTACCATTTCTTTTGAAAATTCAAAAAAAATATGTAACCTCTTACACTAGTAAAGTTCTTAAACTTGTGTTAAAAAATGCATAAACAAACATTAAAACAAATATAAGTAGAGAAAAGGGAGGAAACAAAAGATTACACAGAAAAGAAACACAAGTAGAGATTTACATGCACGGAGGTGGACCTTCTCCTTCTGGTTCCAATTTCCTCCATTCATATGGTTTGGCAGCTGTGTCCAAGGCCCATACATCAGCCAAAGGTCGCTTACCTGGAATCATGCACCAAATTATACACAAATAGATATCATACTGAAGCACACAAGATGAAGCAGCTTAGGGACTAACCATCATTACCACCAATTGCCATTAGATATCTTTGCCCTACTAGAGCCATGACATGCCCATAACGTGGCCCTGGTCCAGGGCCTTGAACCACAACCCTACAAGGACGTCGACATTGATTTTAATAAAGTGCGAAAAAAACAAATACTTGTATATGCATACGTTAATCTACTCATGCAAATTTACGTTAGTGTTTCTGCACATAAATGGGGAAGGACAAGCTTCGGGAATCTAACCTATGCCATCGTGGCCGGTGCTGTGTAAGATCAAGAACATGAAGGTCCTCAGCAGACAAACCAGCTGGACCAATGCCACCCTGTATGGGATTGAAAGATCCAAGGGAGAAGTTACTACTTACAGAATGAAACAGGAAGCAGAGAAGTCAAATCACAAAAAAACGAGAACTCTTGATTTATCGATGTATCTACCTGAATAACCACCATAGTACCCACAGCAGTTGCCACGTGTGCTGCCCTTGGTGTCGGAGGTTCTCCAAAGGGAGTAATCCTGAAAAGGAAGTTCATTCAACAAAAGATAAAAGAACTTTTAAGCCCTTTTGCTTGCTGAGAAATGCCCCTTTCTTGAGAGAAAAGCTTATTTTAGGCTTTATTTGAATTAACCTCTTCCAAGAAAATGATTTTCCGGTGGAGAGCTACCTTCTTCCCAAATTCACAATACCGAATCCTCTTAAAGTCAAAATAATTGTCATTAGCTGATAAGTGTTTCTGGTATGGGCTTACCTAGACCATTTATTTGTCAACACATCATAGCAGTGCACGTCAGCGGTGGCCCCTGCTAACCCTACAATCCAACACAACCTCAAGGATCACAAAGGTTAAAAGAATACAACAATTCCATTATAAAACAAGATTTCCATTCAAATTATCAGAGAAATAATCCGGCACATAATAAAAGTTATAATTCTTCATTTTACAGAGATTCATACTCTTCGTTAGCAGCATATTAGAGGCCATACCCCCACAAATTGTGTGTGTGTGTGTGTGTGTGCCTCTACATGTGTTCAATCAGTGGGAATACCTCCGCTGCATTCATTAAGAATCAATTTTGTACCTAACGATGACAATTGAATGGTTGAATTTCTTAAAAAACTTAGGGCTTTTATATTAAAGACACAATTATACAAAATACTTTGTTCGAAACAATAACAATGCATGTATCTTTTGCAGATATGAGCAAAACCACCAAATCCAACTTCACGTACTAGGGTTCTACTGGACTTAAGTTCACATGCCACTTGAAATCAGTTGGATTTCAAAATATATAGAAGGGAACAAAACAACCAACATATTCACTAGAGTATGGAACAAAACTAAAGAAGCATGCATCTAGAATTTCAACAATATAGATTTCCTATGGCACTTCAACATCATTGTTTGCAATTTCTGGTTAAGATTATAAATAACATTGCTGTCTTATAAAAATACAGAAATGAACACAAATTACCTGAAAGAAACCTGTGTAATGCTACATGCACTCCCATCATACACTCCTTCAGCCACTGTCATCATCTCAGCTGTTAGATGATAAGTTTGGCATAAAATACACTCTTTAAAACCCATCACCCAACGGCTGAGATGATGGGAGTGGTTGAAGGAGTGTGTGAGGGGATAGCATTTCGCAAGAAACCTAGACTTCTTTACAAGCAAAAGTGGAACACCCACAAATATAATAAATTGCAGTAGTGGCAAGAGAGGGTTAAACCAAACACATACTTATTCCTGCACTTCCAGCTGAGGATGGAGTCCCTGAAGCGGCAGAATTGCCCTCAAGAGCTGTGGCACCACCAAAGAGAATCAGCCGCGGTCCAATGTAACCGGCCGTCCCTTCCTCTCCAACTGCTGCGACAGCCGTTAAGGTGTGCCCACACCTCGGACCCGGCCCATCCTCCTTCTTCTCTAAGACGGCGTTCACCACCGAGTAAGTCGGCGCAGTCCTTGGCCCGGCCACGGGGCTCTGCTGCACCTGAGGCTGCTGTTGTTGCTGTTGCTGCTGAGGTGGCGGGTGCAGCGGAGATCCAGAAGCCGCCGATGGAGACTGCTCGAGCTGTTCAGACGTCGTGCCGTCGTGGTTCAGGCCTTCCGGATCGTGATCGGTCTCCGACACCATTGAAGAATCAACATCCATCTCTCCAACCCTTATATTCCAACCTTAATGTCGAGATCGGAGATTCAATTCTCACCGGTTAGCAACCCTGATCATCATATCGAATCGAACCACTTGGAATTCCAAACCGGAAGAAAACCGAGAGCCTAATGCCTAGAATTGAAAACCCTAGCCCGAATCGTTCGATTGAATCCAAAAAAATTACAACAAACCGGAAATTCTTGCGAGAAAAATTCACGTGAGAGAGAAAAAGAGAGAAAATGTCAGGTTATTAATTTTCCTTTTCCCTCTCTGAACCCTCGAGGATTAGAAACGGAACGAGGAAGAAATCACAAAGCCGGAAGAGACCCCCAAGTGTACCAAATCACTCTCTCTCTCTCCCCCCCAAGTGTACAAATATGCTCCCCCACTTCCTCTATCTGAACCGATCTCTCTCTCTCTCTCTCCGTCCCTTCTCTGGGCCCAATGTCTCCCGCTTTCTCTATCTACCCATTTTCTCTCACTTTCTCTCTTTGTGGTTTATCTTTCTCCGTCTCTCTCTTTCTCTCTCTCACACTCTCGTGTAAAATTAATCATCGAGATAAGCTATATACATCATATATTATATATATATACATATCATCAGCATCATAGTTAGATATGTACGGCCATGAATAACGAGTCCGACGAGAGAGAAAGAGTCGGCGGAGCAGGATTTAACTTTCCACCGGAATAACCGGGGCAAGTTTTCAACTATCAACGCTGATCGCCGGTTCCGCTCTCCACGGAGGTTTGCCGTTTTGCCCTCTCCGAGTTCCGTCTTCGGATTCCGCTATTCTCACTTTTGTTTGTTGGGCCCCGCACTTTGGGTTCGGACCAACTCTTTATCTGCTTCATTAAAATTTGAGCCTGCCCCAAAATCTCGCTACAGCCCAGCCTATCTAAACCAATACTATTATAATAGGAATATAATAGGAAGAAACTCAAGTTGAGGGAGCCTTTTATGATATTTTATCAATAAAAATTTTTAAAAGTAATTCTATTTTTTTATTTGTATTCTCTTTTAAAAGATATGCAGGCTAAAAAGATAAATTATAAATTCTCAACCTCTTAGTATTTATAACTCACAAGTAATACATGAACATAACCGTTAGCATTCTTATAGGGCTAGACTTTCCAAAATAACTCCTGGTCTTAGCCCAGTCCAATGCCCAAGAAATTAAGGCTCAAGATTAGGTTAAGGCCTGGTCCTAGGGTGGTGGACTTATGCTTGGACTGCACTTTTTTTGAATTTTTTTGCACTAAACATATATTCAATAGTAATTAAAATTTAAAATTATTAAAAACAAGTAAGAAAAAAGTTGATATAAAGAATAAATATTATTAAGTCGAAATTATCATTGTAAATGTTCAGTGCAAATTTTTCTGTTTTATTCCTCTAAAAATAACAAAAATATAATTAAAAAAATGTATCACTTTGGATAATGAACATCCCAATTGAGTTGGTGCTAACAAGCTTATTAATCATTTTTATTGTTTTTCACTTAAATTAATTTAATAAATACACGGTTTGTCTAATTCAAACCGTTCTTCAAGACTACCCATGATAATGGTATTCAAATTCTCTTTATAGTATTCTATTCTTCAATTTATTTCAATTTATTTCAATTTGGAGAGATACAAATAGGGAATCTTAAGTGACCAACAAGGTTTTAATTATCTCTAGCATTATCTTACACTAACAGTTGATAACAACATGTTCACATGCACTAAAAGTAATCTTAAAAATTGGAGACAAAGAGTGTTTAGTAAATCGTGAATACAAGAAGATAACGCTGGTCAAAATAATTAATATTTTTCAATTTTTAAAATTATCAAACTAGTTGTCGTCGTTACCTTTGCATTTGGCACTCAACTCGAACGAGACTGAGAGAATTTTTGCACTTACCACATCACTTGAGTAACATTAAGGGAGGCTTGGAAGATATTAATAAAACTTTAAGAGACTTTAAGGTAGTTTGAGCAAGAATAATTGGTGAAGCAACTAAGAGGATTGAGAGTAATTAAAATAGAAATATTTTTTATTTTCAAAACAAGTATCTAATCAAAAAATAATTTTATAAAATTGAAAGTTACTAATTCAAAATAAATTAATATGTCATTAAATTATCTCAAATCAGGCCTTAATCGTTTAATTTTCATAAATATATCTTAGGCACTCATTTGTTTATTGTAAATTAAAACTTACGCTAGCGATTTAAGAATGTATTCAAATACAATTATCTATTCTTTTCAATTTAAACTATACTTTCTACCTATTTTGTATGATTATAATTGGTAACTATTTTAACAAGTTAGTTTTTTTCTTCTTTTTTCCTTTTCTTTTGAAGCCAAAAAATTTGTTTGAATTAAAAATAGTTTGTTTAGTAACTTATTAAAATTGGTTGATTGGGTAAAAAAATACTTTTTTTACTTTTTTTTGCTCATATTAAATAGTAATCTTTTTTTATATAATTAATTATAACGATTATATGTCATTGGCCCTATTTGATTCGCAAACCATGTTGGAAAAAACGAATCTCGAAAACCAATGACAGTGCACACGAATTATAGCGAAAATTTTTTGCCGAGAACCTAATAAAAAATCCAGCTTTGCAGATTAAAGATTATAGTTTTGAGATCTCTACGGTTTGATCTCGTCTTCGCACTTGAACAGAAAACTCCATATGGATGCAGACAAATTGGAAATTGACTAGACCTCAAGTCTTTTACAATATTTTCGTATGCCTTATCACGAATTGAGTGTAAATTGCAAATTTGTGACCTAAACCTTAGTTCAACTGCATCTTGTTATAACGAAAATATAAATATCATAGTTGCCAGAGAAGTTTAGCTGCATATATATAGGCTTAGAGATATGTGAAGTAAATAAAATTTAGGTTTCTTATGCAATTAAATATAACTTAATTCAATTCGAATTAAATTTCTAATCCATAAATTATAATTCGTACCACTAAAAAATTATAGTTCCACTCTAAACCTTACTCAAAATAATTTTGAGCTCTTGGTGTAATTTCAGCCCAACTCGGTCCTGCCGTGGCTCTGGCAGGCCAAGCTCAGCGTGCTCCTGTCAAAAGTTCGGGCCGGAATGGGTTTTTTAAAGGAGGGTTAAGCTTAGGCCCAAGGGTAGTGTGTTCTAGCTTAATACTCGGGCTCAAGCCTCGGCCACGGGCTAGGCCAAAAACAGGCTTTGGGTGGGCTAGGGTCGGGCTTTTTGTGGGCCTTCTTTTTTTTGTTCTTTTTTTTTTATTTTTTTAGTTGTTGTATAAGAGTATAACATAAGACTATAAATTATTAAATTTAGACTTTATAATTTATTATAAAGTTAATAGTTTATAAGTTTATTAATTTATTAATTTATTATAAGTCAATAGTTTACATATTTATAAGTTTATAGTTTACTTATTATATATTAATATTAGTTTATAGTTTATTTATTATATATGTTAATATTCGGGCTAAATGGGTCGAGCCTTGGGCCGAGTCAGCCCATGGGCTTGAGGGAGGCGGTCCAAGTTTGCATGTGAAGTACTCGGGCCTCGGCTAGGCCGGGCCTGCATAGTGACGGATTTCGGGCCACTCACGAGTCACGGGCCAAATTTACACCCATAGCTCCATGTTATTAAATACTTATTTATATCCTCATGTTAAGTTTACAGATACTCATCGATTAAATTAAATTACTGACCATTTTACTTAATCGACCATTTATAATTTCATTAAGATTTTGCACTTAACTTATTTGATATGTGAGATACAAAATCCATCTATATAGTTTGACATAATCAAAATTTATAAATTTTCTTAAATAGGCATATTTTAATCTCTATGTCGGGACATAAATACCATTAATAATTAATATTCATCATATACATAATGTCTTCATCTAATTCACCGATCTTATTGACTTATAAAAATCTCACACTTTTACAAATTAAGATAATAAACACTAAATATATGTACTTATAAATTATTTCAAGAATAAGAATATAAGCATTAATAATAAATGCTAACACATAATTCTTGAGCCCCTCAAAAATCACACAAAAAAAAAGAAAACTAATATCATTTATTTTTCTTTTTCATGACCACGCAAGAAAAATCAAGGCGATCCAACCAAAAAGACCCAGATCAGAGCCATTGGTTATGACTTATGACAAGCCCACAAAGGCCACAAAAAACGTCGTGAAAGGGCCAGAAGCATCCAATGAAAAGAATTCATGATATCGGACTTGATGTGCCCGAAAGCGGATTATGCGAGGAATGCCCAGAAGATTTGGATAAAAAGAACCTGATTAAAATCGTTGACTATAATGGTACCACAAAAGCAACCAAAAGCCGGGAAGGAGCCAAAATCTTCCAATGGAAGGAATTCATGATATCAAGCACGATGCACCCAAAATGGTAAATCGACCCGTCAGAAATTCAAAATGGAAGGGTAATGTTTTCTCAAACCTTTCTCTCAGTAGTATAACATCTGGTGTACTAAGAGAAACGTTTTGCAGGTTCAAACCCAAAATTTGTGAATGATATTTTTGCCCCCGGGAGGCCTGACAACCCGTCTTTAGTTGTCTCCCACATCGAGATTATGTACTCTACCGTTTCATTCAAGTTACAATAACGTGGGATAGGACAAACTCAAATTTTCACCTAAAGAGTTGAGATGCCTTCATCGATATCAAATCCAAAATCTTTCACACGGTGCACCAATTCATTTAGAACTTCATTCATATGACGAAGAAGGAGACTTACCCAACAAACAAAAGGTATGGCACTATTATGTTCTTGTACACTATGTTCTCGTACACCACATTCTTGACTTCTCTTATGCACCATATGTTTGGTGCACGACTTAAGACGTGGCACAACTCAAGTGTCATACCCATACTCACAGGTGCTCTACCTGTATAGTGGGGCATGATGTCGCCATATTCCTATGCCATCATAACTTGATGAGGCATAAAACAAGCCATGAAAACAAATGGCTCTGATTCAAAAACTCATGCGACAACCACTAGAAAAAAATTAATTTTTTAAGGGTTACTTCATTCTATACATCAAAACACAATTCAAAGCTAACCTTAGTCTCCAAAAAAAAAATGTCTTATAATTATAAATCATGAGCAAGGACCAAAACATAAACTAAACTTTAGGCTCAAGTTATAGATGCCGACCATGATGGACCAGCCTTTTAGAGTAATCTATTATCTACAACCACAAAGGTTACATGACAGTATACTTAGTATTACAATGAAAAGAGAGAAAATAAAGTACTGATTTTGAAAGTAAATTAAAGCTCTTTGAAAGATAGTTCAACAAACTTAACAACAGATGAGAAAATTCCACATTAATCTCAACACATTTGTCTTATAAGTTTTAAACAACTTTGTCTATTTGAAATGGTATAAATAAGGCTTAAGAGTTACAAATCATTATTGTCATTACTTTTGAAAATACTCCTATTCAACAGTGACCAAATAGTTGTCTACCTTACAACTGGGAGTTTTGATGGTACTATAACCTCATTCACAACTTACAATTAACAGTATAATAGAATTAGTGTTACTCTTTAATCACCAATGGTAACAAATGATCCCCTTACCAATACTTGGATGGTCCTTAATGAAATGATCAGTAGCCCCATGCCTAAAATAGATAGACGTGTTTATTCCCTTTGTACGACCGAACGCTCCCTTATTCGATCGATCCCCCTTAAATCTGGGATTTTTAGCTATCGATTGATAACATGCGCCTTTTGAATTCTTCACGTCTCCCTTCACCCTCTTTCACATCTCTCTTGATCTTTTTTGATTTGCTAACCAACTTAGCATAGTTATCTATTTCTAAAACTGCCAATCTTGTCCTAATTGAATAATCTAATCCTTTCTGGAACCTTCTGTACCTTGACTCATAATTAATTATAACTTTATATGCATATAGGGATAACTCTGTGAACTTCATTTCATACTCAGCCACACTCATCTTTCTTTACACTAGATCAATAAATTCTTGCTCCTTTCATCAGGGACGAAGCCAGGATTATTTGTTCAATGGGGTAAATTTTAAAACTGTACATAAAATTAGAAAGAAAAACTAAATTAAAATACTTCTCAAAAGGTTCATATCCATTTGTAATATAAAAGTTAAACTTATAATTGACCACGACGAACTTGGTCTCTAATATCTGGATTATAATCTAAAATATGAGGTCGTAGACTAGGGTCAGCAGGAAGATCATTCAAGTTGCATTCTGTACGACCCAATCCTACAAGTCACACAATTCTTGCAATTTATCTAATTTATCCAACAAAAATCTCCATAACTTTAATATATAAATTTTTTTTCCTGCCAACAAAGGATTATAGTCTTAAAGACCCAATCCAATTTCATTAATGATGAAACTGTTAACACATAAATGTAGATATTTGATATTGCAGTGCGCTATATGCCAGTGCCTTGAGTGTCCCAATAACTTCAGTTCTTAACTTCTTGACTTCTTAACGTTTAAGATTTAAGGAATTAGGAATACTCAGAAAGAAAAACTCAGAAAGAAGACTTATGTAGTAACACAGTTACGCGCAGGATAAGGTCACGAGGTGACGAGCCAACGACGTGACTACGCGAGGCGAGCAGTGGCGACGTGAGGTCCTGAGGCGAGCGGTGCTACATGTGGTAGCGTGACTGCGTGAAAATTCTAGCCCGATGATACTGTGATTCGGTGAAGTGTGAATGGTATTTTTTAATTTAATTTTGGCATTTTGCTATATTAGCCTGTTAGGGGTATAAAAGAGTAATAGAAAAAAAATAGTGGGGCTAAAATATAAATTCACTAGGGGCATAATTATTAAATTTAAAATACATGTAGGTAAAAATAAAATTTTAAAAAAGTCAGTCGGGGCATCTGCCCCCACTAGGCCTTCTCTCCCTCCGTCCTTGCCTCTTATACTTGTAAGTCATAGGCTTATACTGTTCATCAAACACCTTCACAAAGGGAGTTCAAGCAATTCTTTGAGGTATAAGAGGATCAACCCTAGACACAGGCATCTTTAGCAATCTCTCAGACACCTCCCACCAGTTATATGCCTCTCCCCTAAACATGAATCCTATTAGATCAACCCTATCATCTTATATCACTCCAAGTATATGAATACGTACTGCGTCCTTCCACCAATTCTTTGCTTCAGTGGGACTAACGGTCCCTATAGAATCCTTAGCACCCAAATTCTTGAATTGTTTAACTAGAGAATTACTAGTTAATTCAGCCTGCATCTCAATCCATCTTGCAATTTATTCTGTTAGACCATCTTCAACGACATCGCCATTCACGGCTCAACCAAATTGGCAAAAATTTTGTAAAAGTCGAGCTCCAACGCACTCGCTAACTTCCTTGCTAGTTTAGCTTTCAGCAAAATATGTTTTCATTTTCTGTGCGCAAGATACAGGTTTGGAGAGCCTCCAACGGAAAGGTTTTAAAAATTTCTGTATACCAACAGTTTTCTCATTGAAATTTGTCAGTGAGATTGCTAAAATTAATTATGAGATTTGTTGAATCATTAGTCCATTGGTGAAATTGCTTGGGAGATTTGTTTATTCGTTAGTGAATTCTCTCTTCCTCTTTTGTAGATTTCTTCTTTTGGTTTTTCATTTTACTCTTCCCTTGTTTTTCATTTTGTTGAGCAAATGATTTTTAATTGTATGTGTGTTTGTAGTGTTTATTTTATTACATATTAATTAAAAAATTGACTCCCTAAAATAGAGAGTATGGTTGGAGTTGTAAATAAGAAAATGGCTTCTTAAAATAGCTTTTAGTTATTTTAGAGAGCTACTTAGGTAAATAGAGAGCATGGTTGGAGATGCTCTTAGTCTTGGAATAGCTTCTAACATTCTAATGGTCGGGTTAGGTTGGTTCACTTATTCAAGTTGTACTAGTCCCGCTTGTTGAGGTTCCTCCTATCCTGCTTGTTGAGGTACCTCCTATCCCGCTTGTTCAGGGGCAAATGATGCTCTATCGAAGTTCTTCATACTTCACTCTATAACAAGAAAGTTTATAAATCAAGGTTTAACACTGGAGTGCATTCAAAATTATGAAGAAAAAAAAATATGCGACTCGACAAGAGATCCGAAAACTATGGCAATCTACCCAGTTCGATAAACCTTCTTAGACTTTCATTATGGACTACGCCTACAGAATGTGTTTTCAAATGGACTTCTAAGCAAGTTAGTTGGACGTACGAAAACAAGAGTATGATATCCCAATGCCTACTTCCCTTGGACATATGCATGAACACATAATATCACACTATACACATAATGTGACAAACTAACTCACATTATGCTATCTATTCCATTAACTATCTAACACACCTAACCTATGGTCCACCACATTCTACAAGGTTTATAGAACTTATAACCTAATCTCTAATATCAAATGCTAGACCCACACTCACAGGTGCTCTAGTTGTATAGTGTGGCATGAAGTCGCCGCATTTTTATGGCATCATAACCTGATGAGGTGTAAAATAAGTCATGAAAATATGACTCTGATTAAAAAATTCATGCCATAACCACTAGAGAAAAAAATAAGTTTTCAAGGGATGCTTCATCCCATACATCAAAACATAATTTAGAGCTAACTTTAGTCTCCAAGATAACTTGTCATATAATTACAAACAATTGAATAGTAAGGTAGTAATTTAGGGTTAAAGGAGAAGAGAAAGGAGAAGAGAGAAAAATTAAAAAAATATTATTAGAAGAATAATGAGATTTAACTTTACCTCTACACCACATTAGTATTTATATAAGAGACACCAAATTAATTACAAAATGACCATAACATTCATAGGTAATTATTTAACACTCCTTAAGCTGGAGCATAGAGGTCAAAGTGTTATATTTTTTAAAGTTATTCAAAAGCTTGGAAAAAAGTTGCTAAAAACCAGAAGGAGCTAATGGTTTGGTAAGAATACTACCCAATTGATTTTTTGAGTGAACATATGGAGTGATAATTTGCTTCATCATCATTAAATTCTAAATAAAGTAATATTTAACCTTAATATTTTAGTGCGCTCAAGAAAAATGAGATTATTAGCAATAAATAAGACTGCATGATTATCACAAAATATCTCCATATGATGTGAAGGTATGATGCCTATGCTGGAGGCAATACTGCTAAGATCATTGTTTTTGTAAAACGAATTTTGGTAAAAAATTAACTGGACGGACAAAAGTCGAAACGGGTTCCAAATAAAATTTTTGACGTCGAACGATAAAAAATAAACCCGTGCAACCAAAGTTAATTTAGATGAATACCTCTTGTCGAT
>JAULJZ010000002.1:1692598-1710020 GCA_032270985.1 Heliamphora pulchella | reverse complement strand
CCCCCCGGCCGGCCTCTTTGTAGTTTCGCGCTCACCGGTGACCCCACTAATAAGACTTCACTTGCAGGACCTTGCTACCAACCAAAACAAAAAGTCAATTACGATGTAAAATATAAACTGTGGGCAAATCAGATTAAAAGCTACAACAAAGGAACAGATCCTTTTGCTAATATTGAATGTCAAGTCCTAAATGGTCAACTTGCGATTAAGCCATTAATGTTGAACACATTCAATCACAACCACTAGTGCAACAGACATATCAGGCGTCTTTACATAGGCTCTTAAAATAAATCAAATGCTCATACAAGACAACTCCATACAAGAGTGTGAAATATATAGCCAATACTTTTTCAACTTTCACTTGTTATATAATTATGTTTAACAAGGTCAATACATGCATATTTTTTGTTAGACCATAAGTGACTTGTTGATATATCATGTTACATAAAACACCAGTTTATCTTCTTAAAGCCAGTCTTCTTCAATAAATTAGATTCATCAAAGTGCTTGACTGCTCCTTGTTAAATAAATGAATCAAAACATATTGAAATATAAAAAAAATTATAATTGTTTACCAAATCCACATACCATTCACCTGGACCCCTATATCTACACCCGCACCCAACACCTGTATCCAAGTTCATGTAATTTAGGATTAAAGTGTTATTTAGTAAAGCGGGAATACATAGTCCTTAAAAGCAAGGGTTTAAGAAAATTATACTATCAGATCTATCCGTGTGAATTTGCTAGGTAAGTAACTTTCGAGATTCAACTGTGAAATCAGGGAAATCTAAAGTGAGTTCACAATAAAAGATGGATCGAATAGTTTGTGGGTAACATGTCAGCAATAACACTTCATTATCAATTCTGGTGCTCTTTTGATGGCCAATTTATGCAGCATGTCAAAATGGAGAATTGTCTAACCATCTTTCTCAATCAGAGAAGGCAACAGCATGGTAACCCATCATCAATAAAATTTGAAGGATAGGAAGGTCGTACATTGGAGAGTATACTACAAAGCTAAATTGCACACATAAGGATCTGACAAATCTAAAAATTAGGAGATGAGTCCAACAAGTCTACCATATTCTTCAAATCCTTGTCTTCAACGAATACTGGTGGCGAGCTTCTGAAAGTTTTAGCTCAACATCTTCTTCGCTAGCCTTTTAGTCAAGGTTGTCAAAATCGAGATCCTACGTAGAATCGTTTTGGGTCCTACTAGATTGGATTGTAGGATCGGATCGTAAAATCGTAAGATCCTACTCAAAACATTAATAAGTCTAATAACTTTAGAAAATCCATAGAGAATAAGCTTTAATTATACAAAAATAAATTAAAACTATCATGAAACACAAGATACATTCTATAAACATTCACAAATTGATCAATACTAAAGTAATATACAAGAAAATAGAATTCAAGTGTTGAACAAAACATTTATAATCCTATTCCCGATCCTACGATCTTACTTCCGATCCTATGACCGAACGATCCTGCTTAGAATGCGATTCATTATACAATCTGGATCGAAATCGCAAAATTGAGTCATAGGATCGTACAATCCTACGATTCGGATCGCAATTTTGACAACCATGATTTTAGTTTGCTCAATAAAAAAAACAATAATAATATTACCTATTGCTCAAGGCTCCAAACTTAAGGCATGGTCTAGAAAATAGAGTAGGAAAGGTTATCAATTCAAGACCTTACGGAGGACCATTTTGGAGTTCCATTGGATGAGATAAGATCATAAGATCGAATCAAAGATCTTATTGTTGGATCAATCACAAGGATTATAAGATCCTACTAAAAGGATAATTTAAAAGCGAATGAGCTTTAAAATCATAACATCCGGATCAATTTAAGGGAAATGAACTATACAATCCTACAGTCCATATCACGATTTTGAAAATTATGGTAGTAAGTAGTCAGCATTCCCCTACTTCTTGTGGGGAAGATGTTTATCTGACTACAAGGACACAACAACGTTGTGAGAAAATAGCACTTGTCATCTCTCCAAACTACTGATAATCTCAACATATCAAACTAAATAATTCCAAATATATGGTGGGATTATTGTATGCACATTGGCATTAACCCTTGCCCAAGCCCCTCACCTAAAAACTAAATAAATAATAAATAAAGTTTTGCATTGCTTGTTAAGGATCTTCATGTTTCTTGAATCGAGCACTTTCCATTCAATGGTAAAGTTTGATGCAGCTTATTGGGCTGTGCTTATAACGTGTTTCTTTTTTATTTTGGGAGTACATCCCAAGTGTTTGGTGTAGCTTCTAATTACAGCTTATAAGACCAAAAATGACTTAAAAGAGCTAAAAAATGATTAATGAAGCTGGCGGACAAGTACTTTTCACTTATGCTTTCTTATTATCAATTTCCATCTTGCATCCAAGGAGCTTCTTGTGCACTTCCTCGCCACAACAGGTAACCCATTTTTGATTTCCAACCTTACTTACATGAAGGATTTGTCAGTTAAGGAAATTGTTGTATAGTCTACGTGCAACCTTTGACCTTTGTACATGCAACAATTTCAACACATCTGCACAATTTTAGGGGAAAACAAATGGAAAACAAATGGAAATACCTGCAACACTTGATGAGTCCTCCACCATGCGACCACCACCGAGTGCACCTCCGGACACATGGAGTCGTGCATTAACAAAAACCTACAAGAGCATAGAACATGCGAATAATTGGTTTCTAGATAGATGGAAGCAATTTTTTCAAATAAGTTACATGAAAAAAGTCAATTAACCCTTGGGGATTGGAGTTCAAAAAAGAAACTCACTGCTGCATGTTGATATCTAGGAGAAGGTGAGACACCAGGAGCAATTGCCCATTCCCACCGACCGTCTCTATGTTTTGCGAGTCCGTATGCACTTGCCAATGGCTGCAAAAATCATTTGTAGAAGATGTAAGAGGTTAATCGTACATACATAAATCCTTTCTCCCCTATTACTGCTATCAAAAAGAAGCTTTTTCCTATACTATAGTATAAAGTCTATTGTTGTGTTGTGTTTTGATCTCATAAAGAAAAGAAATCATAGAGAGAGGAATGTAAGATAATATTCATAGGAGAGTCCAGCACACTGTTCACAACCAACATAGTGCCTCAACTCTACAGTCTTCACACACAACCACACATTTGCATGCATTTATTAGACATCAGCATATAAAAATTAAATAATCACAAAATGAAAGTGGACAAAACTGATCCAAAAGAAAGAAAAACTAGAATCCAGAGCCCCGCCTCTTAAAGATAAAACCCCAACAACAAAAATTCAGAGGAAGTGATGAGTGATGACTTAACACGCGCATAGAGCTCCCTCTGGCTAAGAATTTTCCATGCCATCACCCATTGATTGGTGGCAGAGTTTAATGGGCTAGGTTACAAAATACGGAGATGGACACAGGACATTAATAGCACGAAAGAGACGTGCTGCTATGGCAATTTTCAAAAACAAAATAAAAGGAAAGAAAACTGCATGGCAAGGACAGAGAGATAAATATATATTTACAAACATGAAATAATAATAATCTCTTAAAACTAACAGCCCAGATTGGAGGGATTTATAGACATATATTGACATTGTTTTTATTTTATTATGAGATCCCAAGTTATTTACTCAAACTTGCTGTGTGTTTCATGGGGGTCTAACAAATGGATGGGCGTTCCCAAGAGTTCGAAGATTGTGCGTTCTAACAGTTTGAAAAAAAAAATTATAAAAAACGTTTGGACACGTCTGACACAAATAGACACCTCTTATGTGTTGGGCCGAGACTTCTTCATAGTTTTAAAAAGCGGTGGCAATCATCGTAACAGCAGAGTCGACCATGGCGTAGTTTCGGAGTGCAACGCTTGTGACGTAACGGCAGTGGCACCCAAAACTATAAATTTTTTAAGTTTTCGCATAATTGAACTAGCTAATATGAATGTTTTATTTCAGAGTCACATTTATTGAGGTCTAAAATGGATTTTTGGCAAGTTTTTTCTATCTTCAAATCATAATTCAATACATGTAATATTTTTGCCCAAAAACAAGGAAGGCGCTAATAAATAGAGGGATTCAAATTAGTGGGAGGTGGGAGTTTCTTTTTTATCGGCAGAAAAATATTATAAAATGTTATAGGCATCATGAAGCAATTAGAATCAGGTCAAAATGAGAGGACAAAGCAATATTCGAGTCAGAAAAAGAGAAGTCGGTATGCGTAAGACCTTCGGGTAAACACTTTTGGACTGAAATAGACTTGATGAGAACTTGTTAGACGAGTAGCCAGTGAGTATGAGTGCAGCAATGGCATAGCAGTTGACTGGTTAGAGAGCCGTTATCCAATTTAAAAGCCTCGAGTTAAACCCAAGGGCCCAACACAAATCAATAAGTCCTTTTGATCCAATAAGTATCGTTGATAGTTATTTAATCTATTAAGAGTTATTTATGACTTATTTAAGTCATTATATTATTTAAGATATTTTATTATTTCTTTTTATAATAGGGTTAGTATATAAATAAGGTGGTTATCGATGTAATCATCAATTTTGATCACTAATATTGAGTGTGTTTAAGAATTAGGGTTGTATTCTTTGTGTTCACCTCTCTCTCCCCTTCTTTTTTGGGTTCAATATCATTTGGTATCAGAGCTTAGACTCGAGATTCTACATATTTCTTTTCTCCTTCGACACAAACCCTAATCGAACCCTTAACCCTTCTTGTCATCATCCCTCGACTCTTGTTGCCTTCTCCCTCGGCTACGTGATCAACCTTATCTAGACCTTGAAGAAACCCTAGCCGACTACTCAACATTCTGAAACCCTTTCAAGATTGTGCACCACGTCGGTAGCCATTAGGGCTATCATTGCCCCTCGCGTCGCAAGCCGCCAACGACCATCACCAAGTCTTGCTGACCAGCTTTCATCGACCCTCACCCCTCATCCACCCTCGTCGACCCACGCATCCTTCCTCTTCGCCAAAACCCTAGCAAAACCTATCCCTCCTCACTGAAACCCTAGCACACCCCCTCCTCCTTGTTGAAACCCTAGCAAGCTCCCTCCTTCCTCACTGTCACTCTGAGTCGTCACAAAACAAAACCTTAGCTGCTTCATGCTCTTTTGCAAATTGCAAAGAGTTGTGGAAGAAGACGACCCACAAAAAAACCCAATGTCGTTTTGACCCCAAACCTGCCCCACCCCGATTGATGTGTACCCTAACCCACATACATTATTAACCCAATCCAAATTCTAAACCAACCCCTTAGGGCTAGCCCCGTGAAAAGAAAAAAGGTTAAAAACCAGTTTGGCCCAACTCCCACCGACTCAAAAACCCAGCCCAGCGAAGCAAAAAAGAAGGCCCACCAGCCATTTTATATTCCTAACTTTATACCCATTAGCTTAGCCCACTATACCATTTTAACCAGTTAAGCATAGCCATAACCATAGTTACCAATGCTGAGTTGAATATCAGAGTTGAGGATTTAGGTCAAGAATTGCAAGAAATACAAAAAACTCCAAAGAAGACAACAGAAGATATAACACAAATCCGAGCTATGACAGAAAAAATGGCCGCCGCCTTTTTGGAAGATCAAGGAAAGAAAGATGCTATCATGCTATTGTTGGTGAAACTTCCGGTGTTCGTCCACTACAGCCTTTTGCAAAACAACGCATGGCATATGATCCACGACTAACTAAAGTAGAGAAAGGTGCTAAGTTGGACGTTCCAAACTTTAATGGGGATCACCATCAAGAGGTATTCTTTGATTAGTTGCATAGTATAGAGAGCTTCTTTCATTGGTATTAAATGACTGAGGAAATAATATTACTTTTTGCCGAAGCAAAATTGAAAGGTACGGCTAGAATTTGGTGGACAAAATATCAATGAGAGTACTATGCAGCTATTCGTATATGGACTGATACGAAGGTTGCAATAACCCATTATTTTCTGCCTCCAAGTTACATGTAGCAAGCTCATCTGCAATTTACTAAGTTGACCCAGGAAAGCAAGTCAGTTAAAAAGTATACTAGATTGTTCTACAGTTTGGATACTAGTTTGAGTTCCCATGGAATGAAGATATCATGATTTCGATGTATCACCAGGGCTTGAATCCCCAAATCTTTTGTGGCTTGAATCCCCAAATCTCTTGTGGCTTGGCTGTTAGCAGATTGTACTTCATGACAGATACAATCTAAGTAGCCCTTCAGATGGAAGAGAAGGTCAAGAAAAAGGCTCCAATGTGTTCACTAGCAGAATCCTTTTACACGGAGTGAAAGGACTTTTGTGCAGCCCAATCGGAACAAGTTTTTCGAGTGCCCTTCCCGTGCTACTCCCACTACATCCCAGCAACATTTGGAGGTAATACCATGTCCAAGTGCTTTAACTATAAAGGTTGTGAACATCCTGCTAGGGAGTGCCATTATCCAAAAATTAATATTCCTATCAAGCTCGTTGCTATACTGGAAAATGAGAACCTTGTGGAGGCAAAAGTGTTTGTAAACCGAAAATTGACCATCAGATTGTTGAGCTACTTGATCCCGTTAATTCCGCTTCTGATGAGGAATTTCAAGATGGTACTATGGCCCTCTCCTTGCTACCAAGAGGGACAACAAACAAACCGCAACATTGCAGCATGACCAAATTTTTACTACAAGGGTGAAATGCAATGACCATATTTGTTCTTTCGTGATCGATATTGGAAGTTGCACTAATGTTGTGTCTGAGAATGGGGATCTTGTGGACGCAAAAGAGTTTATGAAACCAAAGCTTGACCATCAGATTGTTAAGCTACTTGATCCCGTTGATTCTGCTTCCAATGAGGAATTTCAAGATGGTACTATGGCCATTATTCGTCCTCCATTTGCTACCAAGAGGGACAACAAACAAACCGCAACATTGCAGCGTGGCCAAATTTTTATTACAAGGATGAAATGCAATGACCATATTTGTTCTTTCGTGATCGATATTGAGAGTTACACTAATGTTGTGTCTGAAGATGCTGTAAAGAAATTAGATTTGAAGGTTGAGCCCAATCCCATGCCTTATCACGTGGCCTAGATCGCCAACACCAAGCTAAAGGTTGATAACCAAGCCCCGTGGCATTTACTCTTGGTAAGCTTACAGATATGGTAATGTGCAATGTGCTACCTCTTAAGCTTTGCCATATTCTCTTAGATCGTACATGGATATGGGATTGTGATGTCGAGCTGTTATGCAAGCCAACACTTAATTCCTTCATTGATGGAAAGACGAAGTACACACTTGAGCCACTGACTCACATACTGCCAAGCTAAAGAAGAACTCTTTGCTGGTTCATCGTGTTCCTCCTTCTGCTGGCATCTTTGGTTCTGCTCCTAACTTGCCGGAGTTGAGTTCTTTGCAATGGAGGAGAAATGATGGCGTAGCCATTGATTGGTTAGAGAGCCATTTTCCAAGGGCCCAGCACAAGTCAATAAATTCTTTTGGTCCAATAAGTGTTGTTGTTAGTTATTTAATCTATTAAGAGTTATTTATGAGTTATTTAAGTTATTATTCTAAGATATTTTATTATTTCCTTTCACGTTAGGGCTATCTTATAAATAAGACGCGTATCTATGTAACCATCAGTTTTGATCAATAATAGTTAGTGTGTTTGAGAATTTAGGTTGTAGCCCATTGTGTTTCCCCTCTCTCCCCTTCTCTTTCTTTGGGTTCGGCATCATACAGCATATAAAACAAGATTTGAATTTCGTCACATTGCAAGAAGTCATTCCCACCATTCTCTCTTCAAGTGAACTCCATGTGCCTAATCTGGCTACAAAGCGGTGGAGGGGAGTTCTGAAGTACAATGGTTGTTTCAACTTCATTCATACACTTGTCAGCTCAATTAGTGAAGGCAACGTGTGAAACGTTGTCTGCACTGCTCGTGAAACGGAGGAAACTCAGTCAATATAAGGAATGTTTCTTGAGCTCGGGTACGAGCAATTCAGTCACATGTGCTCTACTGATTAGGCAACCACAAAACTGCTAAATCCCTCGTGAGAGTCCTGTTCTGGTTAATCTCTTCTAGAGCCTTCATCACCGATGCTTTGGTGACCCAATTGAACGAATGGAGTGACGTGAATTGTGTAGCGAGAGACTTTTCGCAGTAAAACATGCAAAGTTCTATTTATTAATCCATAGTGGGACGTTATCAATCCAAGATTGACTTTTGGGGCAAAGCCTAGACCAAAGATGCCAAATAGCGTAGCGAGACTAATCGGGTAGTGAATCCCATCTTTTATACTAAACCAAGCCCTAGGTGGTGGCCTAATCAAAGAAGTTGAACTTGTGCCCAAGCACGCCTTTTTATAAAAATCTCGACATGGGGTAGAGGAGGTTTGGAACCCTCGTTGCGAATTTCATGTGGGATATCCACAAGAAATACCAAAGATGGTCGCGGATCAATACAAGATCGAGAAGAAGGGACTGAACTTGAATAAAGCTTGGGTTGAAGGGGTTGCTATTAAGGTAGGAAGATCACTAGCGAACCAATCTTGGGAGTCAAGCATAATGCACTCTTCCTCAACATTAAGTTCACCAACTACACTGATGGTTTTGTTCATAGGAAACTTGATATTGATATGGTTGAGAATTTTGCGACACAAAAATAGGCATAACCAAAGGCGGAGGAATCATCACTAACTATTTTGTAGGTGTCGTAAACTGTTTGTCAAAGTTTCCATAACAGAATGGCACATCACCATAATGATGGGAAGCCTAATTAAGGCTATGTTGTTTTGACATGCTTGAAGACATTTGGCTCTCCATGGGAGCCTTGCTCGGTGTTTTTTTGCCCATTTTTGAATAAAGTCTCCCAACCATATTTAAAAATGGATTAGTTATCCATAATGCTAAAGAAAGCTTTCTTGCTGCTTCTTGCTCTCAAGATTTAGAAAGACTTGTCGAAAATCATTAGTTGGTCTAACCAAGAAAGGGCATGGCTTAACACCCTGTATTATGTTGTATGGGGAATAGGATATCATCCCACTGAAATTATTGGTACTCAGTGTTAAAAAGTCATTGATTCCCAATGTCGAGCTACAAAGGTATAGTTTTCAATACAAATAGTGCATGTATGCTTAGAAAAATTGGACCAAACATCGGTGTTTTCTAACTAGCCTGGGAAGCCTGGAATCCTCAATATGAAGGATTCCTCAAAAAGAGAAGGACGGGCAGGACATCTGCAAGCTTTTTTGTACACTATTTCAAACTTTTCACGAAATGGTTCTCAGTCAATTTTTCACCAACATCAAAATTCTTTATAGTGATAATGGGATGGATCTAGAAGAGCATGGCATTCTTTATTAAACAAGTTGTGTTGGTATCCCTGAACAAAATGGGGTTGCTAAACGAAAAAATCGCCATCTCTTAGAGGTTGCATGTTCTCCCAATTTCACCACACACATTCCTAAATCTTTTTAAGGTAATGTTGTTCTTATTGCTGCCTACCTTATTAATTGTATGCCCTCTACTATTGTTGATTTTCAATGTTCCTTTGAGCTCCTTTCATCAAGCTCTTTCAGTACTTGTCTTCCACCCAAAATCTTTGGTCGCGGGTGATTTGTTCATACACTTCATTCTTGTGGAAAACTTGATCCTAAGGCTTTGCAGTATATTTTTATTGGTTATTCTCTTACCCAGAAAGACTGCAAATGTTTCGATCCTCATTCTCGCAAAGTTTTTATTGGTTTTACTTGTTTTAATGGTCGCTATGCTCTGTTATGTAACGTTTTTACCTTTAAATAACGCCAACACGACGAGAATTTTCCTTCACACCGCAAAATCAGTTGTATCAGGTATCACATACCACTGGACAGAAGTGGATTCTGTTAGATGGAGAAGCGAACGTAGAGAGATGAGTGTTAAATCTTTGATGGAGATAGTTACTCTCTCCCTCCACGCCTGAAATTATTACCTTAATTACTTTATGGATGGTAGAATAAGGGGCCCACCTGAGATCTCATTACACGACTGTTGCAACACGAAAAGACAAAAAGTGCATTTTGGGTTGTAGAAGGGCTTCTTTCTCATTGAGAGTTTTTAAAAGTTGAGCGCTCTTTAGAAAATAGCATCTTTGATTGATCTACTACACGTGAAAAGATTCTTGCGATTAATAATTCACCGGGTCTGGTGTTGACAAATTGGTATTGTATAGTATATGCAGTGAGGGAAATTTGTTTCACTTATTCATTGTGATTTTCCTAGGAAATTGTAGGGCTTTATTATGGTGCTTTCAGGCGGTGATGGTTAGGTTTTTTAGGAGGAGGTATTTCATGTTTTGTTGAGCTGAAAAGAGAGTATAGTAGCGAGGTGTAGGAGAAGGGCGTGAATTTTGGTTACTCTATGTTTGATATGGCTAATCTAGTTGGAGCTAATATAGTGTTTTTTGATGGGGTAGAATCGTCGTTTAGATTAAAGGATGTTCTTCTAGTGAATTTGTATAGTTGGCTTTTCTAATGAGTACACCGTTGATGGACAAGATGGTTGACTTTATAAAGTCTTCATCTTTGGGATGATCCTATTTTTGTGGAGGTTTTTGTTGTTTTCATCAATTTTTGCGGAAGTTCCTTTTTGTCTTTCTCCCTCTTTTGTTAGGGTTTTTTTTTTCTTATACAGTTTGCATTCTCTTAATGCCCTGCTGACAATTCATAGACAAACAAGAAAGGAAAATTTGAGCAACATGTTCTGATCTAGAAAGGGACCAAAAGATAGGAAATGACACTTCTTTCAACATGTACAATTGTTGGCTTCCCAATAAAGAAAACCAACCAACTTATTGGGAGAAAAAATATAGAGCAATAACTTCATCACAGGTCGCAAGAAAAATAAACTAATTACAGAAGATGATAAGTTAATAGGAATGCATGGCTTCTAATATTTCAAGCATTTGAAACCATATATCATGCAAAGAGTTCATTAACTTACCACACTGTTAGCATCCCTCCCTCCACAAAGAAGAAGGAGACCATCAGAACGTGCACTTGCTGTTGCATACCTACTCAAGCAAGACGAACAAATGACTGATTAACTAGAAAAATGTTCATGAATATACCATCAATGGAAACCAAATAAAGCTCATTAACCAAAATACCCTAGCAGCCTTCAACCAAAATGCAGGGAGACTATATGTTCAGTCTATACACAACTTGAATATCAACTGAATAACTATCCAGATCCTAAGAACTTCTATAGGACTTT
This sequence comes from Heliamphora pulchella, assembly GCA_032270985.1. NCBI lineage: Eukaryota > Viridiplantae > Streptophyta > Magnoliopsida > Ericales > Sarraceniaceae > Heliamphora > Heliamphora pulchella. The sequence goes on along the minus strand of JAULJZ010000002.1, from coordinate 1,698,798 downwards.
AGAGTAATGAAACCACTTAAAAACAGGAGGATAAGAAGAACTAGCAAAAATAAACGTGTGTGTTGCTTGCACAGGTGCAAAACTGAGTGTTGACTAGTCAAAATTTAGACTCATCATGATCATGTGCATGCCACCACATGTCGAACAAGAGTCTGGACTATATAATTGATTAAAACCATCAGAGATCTCGCAAGAACATGAACAGATATTTATATGCACAAAATGCATATATGCACAACAGATTATCAACAAACTAGCAGCAGTGGTCAATTTTCAGTTCAAGAAGAATCACAAGCCTTTTGATCACAAAAGGGCAGAAGACTTATAGTACTGTTTGACCTTCCTAAATCTTAATTCAATTATGCATGTTGAGCATCCAACAAAGCACACAGAATCCCACCAATTAAGATTCACAAAAGCCTTAACTTTTGAACTGCTATATCAGAAATCAACTTTTGAGGAGGATACCAAACTAATAGATGATTTTGTTGATGATAAGCAGTACATGGTAAAGAGTAGAGCTGCAAAATCCCAAAAAACTATGACCTGGACCATCACTTGTTTTCCTTTCAAAATGCCACTTTGTAAAGCATATATTATTAACCTACCAGTAACCTTGAGTGAACCAAAAAAAAAAAACAGGTGCCATGTAGATTATAATTCAGTGCTGACAGCACTGAGCATTTATGGTCTGAAAAACCAAGAAACCAGGTGAAAAATAAATTGCGCATTGCAGAGAAACATCAGTAATTGTGGTAAACTTATGTGCAACATTGGAGAACAAGTAATCAGGCATCAGTCCATGATGGAACCTGTCAGCACCCAACGAAATTGACTAAGGGCTCAGTTGCAGGAAGATAATCCTAATCTCTTTGGAATCACAACTGATCATGAACCAAAAACTTAAAAAAGAATTTACTCGTTGAATTATAATGCTTTTTGCCTTTTTTCCAAGGGGGTAGTCAAATATTTAGAGGATCAAATCATTAACAATAGCATTAAAGTAACCTAATAAAACTTTAATCAGGTGATGTCAACTGAATATGTGGTAGTCCCAGAACACCATGTGGCATTGTCTATGTAGTGCTTTCACCCAATCATGTAACGAAAAATACTCCAGGTAGAACAAAGGTAAGCCACTTTTGTTAGGCAGGTGGCAGATAAAGAGTGGCCCGCTTAGTGAACATCGAACCTTTTCATTTGTTGGGAGTACCACATGAGCAGCACACGCGGTACTCCAAGAGTACTTAATAATTATACGGTGTTGTTTAACTCTAGTAATGTTGATTTCCCCATGTGCATTGTCTTGTTCTTTCACATAAGAGATAATAAGGCATAGAATAATATCACGTTAGTTGCAGAGTAAGAAATTGAGGCCACGCGGTGCCCAGGACAAGGCTAAAGCAAGGTCCCGAGATGCCCATGACGTGCCAAAGCGAGGCCCCGAAATGCCCACGACGTGGCCAAAGCGAGGCCCAGGGGTGCCCATGACATGTCCAATATAAGGCCCTGGGGCGCCCATGAGACCGCCCACAAGCTGCCATGTGCATGGCCCAACGCAGCAGCAGCAGCGCGCATGCCGTGCCAGTGCCACCTACGCCCAATGCCAAAGAACCCTTTGCTAAAAACTACTATAAGTTTGAAAACGAGGTTATGCAGAGCCACATCAAGTTGTTGGGCAGCACGCCAATGCATGGGCATGGGCATGGGCTAGGCAAGGCATGGCATGGACTAGGCATGGGCACAAGGCAAGATAAAGGCAATGTAAGGCAAGGTAAGGCATGGCATAGAGCAAGGCATAGCATAGAGCAAAGCATGGCAACACCACCACAGTTCTGGAGAGGGCATTTTCAGGACTTGCCGTGGATGCTAACGACAAGCCTTTTGTCGGCCATGACATCCTTCTAAAAGATAAAAGAAAAACCATCTCGTAAACAAATACATAAATTTCGTTGTATGTGGGGGGGAGAGGGGGGGGGAGAGAAATTTATGAATCTTTTTCTTTTTCTTGGTTACTATTTGGGAATAATCTAGCTTGTAATTCCATTTCGTGTTTTGACCTCACAGGTAAAGCAACCTAAATGTTTCTTGAGAAGAGGATGTGAAGAAGCCCCAACATCAGCCTCCAATGTAAAATTGTATGCTATAGTCTACCCGATGCTATTTTCTTCCATTTTAACAGTTTGGAGAAGTGTTTGCAGGCCTATGCAGGTTGCAAGGAGGGTAAAATCTAACTGAATAATTGGCTTTGTGCTTGACTATTTCCAAAAGATAGAAATTCGGGATAATAGAGAAAAGCAAACAATCCTATAGCTTTTCAAACATCAACTACCAATCCACATTATATCTCATAGCTTCAGACAACTAAAACACGCTCATTGCTTACGGTCTGTGTTCCCATGATTCACAACAAATCGTGTGAGCACAAAAACCACGACCTTGCTTGGTCAATATGATGGCATTACTGTTTATGTTTGACACCACAACAGACAAAATGAGCATACGGTTCCACTTCCATGTTTATTTTATTTTTGCGATAAATTAAGAAAATCGACATGGTTACGCCAAAAAAAATACAATTGCACAAGGACCATAAAAACACATATAGCACAAGGTATTGTGAGGGAAAATGGAGGAACAATAAGGTTGCATCGCATATAAAGGAAAGATGTAGAAAATTACATGCATGGAGGTGGACCTTCTCCTTCCGGTTCCAATTTCCGCCACTCATATGGCTTCGCAGCCGTGTCTAGCGCCCACACATCAGCCAAAGGTCGCTTTCCTAGAATTGCGCAGCAAATTATTGCTGAAGGCCACAAAACAGTAAACATATTCACAGGATGAAACAGCTATGCAAGAGGCTCACCGTCATTTCCGCCAATTGCCATCAGATATCTTTGCCCTACTAGAGCCATGACATGACCATAACGTGGACCTGGTCCAGGACCTTGGACCACAACCCTACAGAGATGTTGTCATGGATTTAATGGTTATAACTCAGAAAACAAACTGCATACTCAAACATGCATAGAAGCTATAAGCATATATATGCACATTCAGGCGTTTCCATACGTAAATTGGCATGCACAAGCTTCAGGAACCTAACCTATGCCATCGTGGCCGTTGCTGTGTGAGATCAAGAACATGAAGGTCCTCAGCGGACAAACCCGCTGGACCAATTCCACCCTGCGTTGGATAAAAAGATCCTTACCAAATGAAAGAGGGAAACAATAGCTGAAGTGCTAAAAAGGATAAATACAGAAACATTAATGTGCCTTCCAACCTGAATAACAACCATAGTACCCACAGCAGTTGCCACATGTGCTGCCCTTGGTGTGGGAGGTTCTCCGAAGGGTGTGATTCTGCAAAGCAAGTTAAGCAGAGCATTAGGAATTAAAATATGTGAGCTTTTGATAAAAAGGAGTAATCAGAAGTATTATCAACGGGTGACAAGTGATCGCTGGTCTGGGCTTACCTAGACCATTTATTTGTCAATACATCATAGCAGTGCACATCAGCAGTGGCCCCAGCTAACCCTACAATTCAACACAAACTTAAGGATCACAAAGGTATAAAGCAGAAAACAGTCCATTCTAAAATTCCAGAGAGATAATCTAACAAAGATTAACAGTATCATTCTCATCTCTGTAATATGCAGAAAACAGTTCATTCTAAAATTCCAGAGAGATATTCTAACAAAAGAAAAATGTTGATTGCACAGATGATGGTTGACCGACCAAACACAGACAAGGAACAATGGCAAAAACTCCGATTACTCAGAGTTTAAACTCTGACTACTCAGAGTTTTTGCCCTTGTCTCGTGTGTCTTTAGTCGGTCATTCTTATCTGTGCGCGTAGAATCACTTCTAACAAAAATTAACAGATCTTTTACACCACTATGCGGTGTGCATGCATCTACATTCCTTAACTGAGAGCATGGCTCAATTTATGCAAAATCAATTTTTTACTTTTTATGTACTACCTTAAAAAGAGGGCCTGAATAGTTGAGCTTCTAAACAGAATTAGGGTTCTTTACACCTTGGAAAAACAATAAACAAATAAAATAAATTCCATCAAAGCAATAACAAAGTTAGAGCACCCTTGGCACCGTAACCACAACACCATGCAACTTGACTAATAAATAAGGTTTAACTGGACCAAGGTTTAAATGCCGCGTGAATTAGTTGAACTTCAAAACGAAGGGAAGGGAATAAAATCACCACCATATGCGTCACGAATTTAAACAAACTATAGGAATTTCTATGGCACTTGAATTTCAAGGTCTACATCGATTACAATTAAGTTTATCAAGAAATATCCATGTGCTAAACCCATAAAAATGGACCCAAATCCTTAATCTTAAACAAATCTAGGGTTCTATACAGCAAAAACCAATACCCAAATATCTAAATATGGAAAGTCGGAGGTGGCAAGAGGCTTAAACCACACACGTACTTATTCCAGCACTTCCAGCTGATGATGGAGTCCCTGATGCTGCAGAATTACCCTCAAGAGCTGTAGCGCCACCGAATAGAATCAACCGCGGTCCTATGTAACCTGGAGTCCCTTCCTCTCCAACTGCTGCGACAGCCGTCAAGGTGTGCCCGCACCTCGGGCCCGGTCCATCCTCCTTCTTCTCCAAGATGGCGTTCACCACCGAGTACGTCGGAGCAGTCCTCGGCCCAGCCACAGGGCTCTGCTGCACCTGAGACTGCTGCTGCTGCTGAAGCGGCGGCGGCGGCGCGGCCGATGGAGATCCAGAATCCGCCGGAGACTGGTCTAGCTGTTCGGACGCCTGGCCGTCGCTGCTTGGGTCCGCGTGATCGGCCTCCGACACCATTGACGAATCAACATCCATCTCTTTAGCCCTTCGATTCCTACCTCGCAGTCGATATCGGAGCTCCAATTCTCACCGATTCGCATTTCTGATCAGCATATTGAATCCAATCACTTGGAATTCCAAGCCCTCGAAACACACCGGGTAGAATCGAAAACCCTAGCTCGGATCGCTCGATTCGATCTTCGGAAATTGAGATACCGATAAAAATTATTAGGTTCAATTTTTCCTTTCCAATCTCTTGCCACTCGAGAGGGTGGAGGAATACAAATGGGACGGAGCGGAGAAAAACTGAAAACCGGAAGAGACCACCAAAGTCTACCAAAGTCTCTCTCTCGGTATATATATATATATCTCTCTCTCTTCCAGACCATACCCACGCATTTACCTCCGTCTTAGCCGGAATCATGTGTACTTCTCTGAGTTTACTTTAATAATTTAAATTATTAATATTATTAAATTTGTCGAGAAAATTACTTATATAAAAAATTAAATTAACCGATTATAGATAATTAATGATTGAATTACATACATTTTAAAAAAATAAGTATAAAAGTTTATTTTTAAAATTATATTTGTTATTTATTTTTAAAAAGATATATTTTTTGACCATATAATTATTGGTGTATGAATACTTTAATAGTTTATATGTATTATATTTTTTATGTAGTTTAATGTATCAAACGGTTCATATTATTAAAATAATTTTTTTTATATTGTTCTAAATATAAAAAATTTATAAAAATTAGTTCTAAACATATATTCTACATTGTATTCTTATTATTTTTTACTATTCTTATATATATTTTGTATTTTAATTGTACATGAATTTAAACTTAATGCCAAATAGGTATAAAAACCAATCCATATAAAATCGTTGGTTGGGTCTAACGGACGTGCTCGTAGTGGTAACCAATAGGCTAGCCTGTAACGAATGTTAGAAAGCCACTCCAACGAGCAAATTTATATCTTGAGGGTCTAGGAGAGAAAAATAAGTCAAATAAATAATACAAATTCAGTTTGATAGAATTTTACTAAAAATTATTGTGTAACTTGTAACATGAATTTGGACTCTTTATATAGAGGCCGAGGGATATGCCCATTTTGAAGGCTCGTAATGGATACAATTTCATCGCTAGCCTTACTTTACAAATGGAATATGTCAAGTTTATATTCTTTTGGATGGTTTGTAGTAGTGAGCTTACACATTTGGTCATATCATTATTAATGCCCTTTACTCAATCACATTATCATCATTAATGTTGAGAAACTCGACTCTGGCATTCTGCACAAGCTGATCCCCAAGGGTCATGGCCATGCATGCATAGGGCGACCCAAGTGGTGTGCCTCCCAATGAATTAGG
>JAULJZ010000002.1:1677967-1692498 GCA_032270985.1 Heliamphora pulchella | reverse complement strand
GGGGGGAACATAGAATCGTCGGTGAATATGATAAGCACCTTATCAGCTGGATAACCTCATCACTAATCACTAGGAAATAATAACATTCAACATAAAATATTTTCCTGCAAGTAGAAATTTTTTTATCTATTTTCAGTTCTATAATAATACATATGAATATGTATCGATTATAGAAATAGTCAATGTGTCTTATGATAAACTAATGCAATACGTTTATTGACTAGAAAAAACAAGATGCTACGGCATGATATGAATTTTAGTTTGGACTTTTGGTAAATATGTTTCTCCATTGTTACTCACTTCATGCTTGTTTTGGAATTACGAGACCTGTTTTTGACATTAATCTAGCTAACACCACTCTAGCAGCAATTGACTCGAAAGTAATAATACTAATTGGCTAATTTATGCTCTAGCTGCAACTGGACAAAAAAAATTGCTAGTTAGCTGATTCTATTTCTCAAAAATAATAATACTATTTGAATTGATGTCCATTGCACACCCTAAGGCTGCATTTGCGTTTAAGCTAACATGAGCAAGTTAGGATTGATTTTGAGGACCCCACGTACCCAATTTCTGTGCCACCAAAAGGTTCAGATGAATTCCATCCACCAGGTGATTTATCCCATGTAACTCAATTCCCAGCTTGGGGCGCCACTGAAAATGTCTGGTGGGCCCAGCTTAACTGCAATATAATCCCACAAACGTTTTCCCTAGGACATCCAATCCAACTATTAGCCTGTCCAACACCCAAACACGGTATGATTACTCAACTCAACAAGCCTTTCTCCAAATTACTTGGAATAGGATTCATGGATTCACTTCCTGCCAGAACAGCCTAATTGACATGGAACATATGGTAGATAAAAAAAATGACCGTACATTATTTCTTAAGATTTTTTTCTCATTTGTAACTATAGAAATTCCTGACAGTATTACAAACAAGATCAGAGTTAGATTAGAAACAGTTTAAGAATGTTCTCTCCTCATTATTCTCTTGATTTCTTTCTTTTATGATTAAGAGGCTTCAAAGAAATCGCTGGTGGATGATACAAGTCTTCATCTTCTTCCATGTTAATCTCGTTGATCATTTCTGTTTGTCATAAGAAAGGTGGGTTTGGGTGCCACATTCCCTAGACCAGAATAGGGATAAAGGCTGAGGAGGCGTGGGACCCATATGTTCTTTATTCTGTTTGTTTCCCTGGTGATAGTTCCAGAATTAAACCACTTAAATCAGCTATAATGAAAACACGTAATTAAATGGGACAATAACTAATACCAAGAGGTGAGTGGGATTGTCAGGATTAGGTTTGTACACACTATTATCGCACTAAATCGAATGGTTCAAACAAATATATACATTTATCCAATTATTTATCCAATGCTAATTAAACATAGTAGAAACAATTCTATAATATATAATCCTATTAGATTCAATCTATTATCCCATTCCTTAATTCCATAGTATAACTCATCCCCTATAATTCTTTCTATAAACCCATCATCTCCAACCCTTTATCCAATCATTTTATCTCCTTTATCTCATGGTGTAACTTATCTCCCATGGATCTGCTAATAATCTAATCCCTGCTAAAATAATCCTGCAATAAAATGTTCCCCTTCTGTCTCTTCCCCACTTTGTTAATTCCCATCCCCTCCTAGCCAACTCATGAATAATATAGTTCAGACAAACCCAAGCCCATTGGCCTATATCACTTCACTCATTAAGTCACATAATGAACACCAGAAAATGGCTTAAGGCCTACAGTTACAATCTAGAAAAGCTAAAGAAAAATGATCGAGGGTCTGCATAGGCATCCATAGCAACCGAGCCAAAAAAAAATGAAAATTACTGACACCAAATCAGAGAGGGAAAAAAATACCTGATGGCTTCTAAGTTGTCCGTGCTCATCAATACCATCATCATACAGGTCATTCTCCACATCATTTAGCGGGTCACTAATTACTTCAACGGGGAGGCGTCGACTTAGTCTTTGAGCAGTGGAACTCCCCACGATTAGTGGTTCACGTCTCTTCAAACGCCCTTCAATTTCTTCAAATTCGTTGTGCTGAAAACAAGGTTACTTTTGCTCTCAAAAACTTCAAATGCATAAGGTAACCAAATAAAAGATTATAATGAAAATGCGAATTATTGGGGGAAAAAAGGACCAGCAAGCGATGTTTCAACAGAAGTTTGTGAATTGATGGTATGAAAATAGTGAAGTCTTCCCCAAGGGCATGAGCTAGACAACAAAGGGCATCAACAGCATCTTTACGGAGCTCATGACTTTTCCTGCAAATCAAAATTAACAGTTGAACCATAAAAATGTCCATGGAGATTTAAGTATGATATGAATCTGGAGAGATAGAGAGGAGGGGGGGAAGCAAATTGCATCAAGGATGGAAAAAAGAACCACAATAATATCTGCCCATAGTCTAAACCATACCTATCCAAGCAAGCAAATACCAGAGGTAATGCATCTTACGTTATGGAGATCTTAAGCAGCTAAATTCCTATAATTCTGGCAGTCACAAAGCCAGTGTGATGTAGCCCCAATAGAGGAGAAGAAGAAAAGAGATTGGAGATTAGGAGAAGAATAATAGAGAGTAGGAGAAGACATGAAGGAGAAAAGAAATCACACAATTCTCAATTCAAATTATTGTTCATCCAGGTCTATCTAGTTCACTCATAAGACTCTTTATTCATAACCATAAACCTTAATTAAAAAGGAAACTAACATCTTTAATTAAAATGGAAACAAATAAACTCCTAATTAATACATATTCAAATACTAATAAATAAAGCAAATAATACTATAACTACAGATAAAAGTAGAAAAATACAATCTCAAATTAATAGAATACAATCCCAAATTTAATTTTTATTTCCATCTATTGTTGGCATCATTCTCCTCCATTGAGAAAAAGAGCTCATCCTCAAGCTCGGATATAAGTGTTGAACTCGGCCATGCCAAATAATAGCAACTTCAATTTTCTCTAGCACCAACGAATCTGGGGTGCAAGGAAGTTGACAATATCCACAAAACATGATGTGATAATCAAAAGAAATCTTCAACACCCAAAAAATCAAAAGATTTCAGCTTGACAGAAAAAGTGATTAATTTAAATTTGAGAGGAAGTGAAAAAGTGAGAGCAGGCTCATGATTAGGAAACACTTATATGGACAGAAGGACTGCCGACAAAGGAACATCTTCCTTTACCATGGCTAGAGGAAGACGAAGAATAGAAGTATGTGACTAAAGAGTGTCAAGAGACTCTTTATTTGACGAAACCGTTGTCGGCATAGAAACTTTAGACTCTTCAATGGCAGGAGGACACAGAAAACATTGAACTCCTGAGATGTATGAAAAGTTAACTTAGCTTAGTCAGGTATGCAACATTGTTGCGGAATCAACATTGAGGCAAGAGTCTCAAGAGATTACAATCGATCAGTTTTGGGGAGTGCAGACTGAACAAAATAGTTTTCCCGTAATGTTTGAAGATAATGTTGTTAGCTTTCCCATTATAAGCGGCACTAAACTCATCCATTCATGGGTGACCAAGGGACAGATACAAAATATCCATGAGAAAGGCGTCAAAATAAATCTGATTAAAATAATCACCCATTTGAATAGCAATCAAATACCTTTAGAAGACTAAAATGCGAGTGTCATCAGCCTAATGCAATTCATTGGGTTGTGGATGGGATTCAGGCTTAAGTTTCATCCTATTTAGACCTATTTCAAACACCACATGCATTGGATAACATCCATTAATGATAATTTTGCAAACTTTATTGGCGCACCTAAGAAAATTATGAAAATTATTGGTGTGTTTTCACTCCAAATGTTTCTGAAAGGTCCAAGAATGCTTCTCTGATTTCGGGTACTTTTTTTTAGCTACTATTATTTTAGGAGGTTAGTTATTCTTGTGTTTTGGGCTGGGTTTTGTGGCTGGACTGAGCTGTTGTTTGGCCTGGGCTGGGGCAGGTTAGGGATCAGGTTCAAAGCTGGGCTGTTTAGTTGTATAGCGTTGGGCTGATGGTTATTATTGGGCTGGGTTAGTGGGACTATTGGATTAGACTTGGTCTGGGGTATAAAGTTGATTATATGTTGAAGTCTGGGCTTAAAGAGTTGGTAGGTCAGGAATATGGTTCAGGTAGAGGGACACTGGGTTTAGATGGGTTTAAGAGAGAGAGAGAGAGAGAGAGAGACCTGTAATACAGTCGAGGCTGGGTTTAGGCTGTCTTCTTCCTTGCGATTGGTTGCAGGCAACGGATAAGGTAGGAGAACTAGGGCTGGGTAGGAGAGGAGAGAGGGAGATCTATGTTAGTGGTGTTGACAGAAATAAAGGGGATAAGAAGTTTCAAGGGAGATACCGACCTAGGAAAATCTAGTGGCTAGGGACAGTCAGTGGCGATGGAATGGTGCAACAACGGTCGATGGTGCAGGCGGCGATGGTTGCCTACGCGAAGCTAGCCGACGGCAAAGAATGGCTGTGCAAAGCTAGTTAACGTCAATGGTGGCAAAGGCCTGCGCTGGCATCACAGTGGTGTTTTTTTTTTTTTTTGGGCAGCTGATTTTCGTGGTGATAGATTGTGATGGAGAAGAGGGGTTTTACTAGGATTTTAGCAACACTAGTTTGTGTATCGTGGGTTCGAACAAAGTGGCGAAGGGAAGAGAGAAACAAAGAATCGAAGGGGGAAAGGGAGGGATTCTCAAGCCTAGTGTCATGGCCCGAGAATTGCCGAGGCACTAGAAGCTTGGAGGAGGGCAAGGCAATTCAAGGTGATGGAAGCTCATGGAAGATTCTAGAGCAAGCTAGAAGAATCCAAATCGTGAAAAAGCCTTGAAGAGTTCAGATTGATTCTAGAATGTTTCAGAGCAACCTAGGAGATCCTAGATGAAAGACTCCATGTTTTGGAGGAGTGTGGAGTATTTTAGAAGAGTAGAGAAGTCTAAAGAACTCTAGGGAAAGTGGACGGCCATAAAAAGGGGTGAGACCTCATTTGAGGGGTGAGCGTTACAGTGCTCCAAAGTGGGAGAGCACTTGAGGTGGCTCCAAAGAACTCTCTCTATTGTGAGAGTAGGGATGGGCACTCGGGAGAGTGTTCCACAGTAATCTCTTTAGGGTGAAAGTGTCGAATGTCAAGTGTGAGCCGGTGAGCTTGTCAACACTTGAGGGCAAGAGTTATACTCTTGTAATTCTTATACACACATTCTTTGTATAGTGGAGATTTTCTTATCTAAGTCTTTGATGTGGTGGTTGCGTGTGTAAGGCTGACTTAGGCATTCGGGGTGCTTTGCCTAGTTGCCGCATAGGGCACAAGTAGGGTGGAAGTCTTAGCCCGTGACACTAGGCTTTACCACTAAAATGAGGCAGGACGTGCAGGGACAAGAGATGGAAGAAAGGTAATGCAAAATGGTCAAAACCCTAATACAAGACCGCAACCCTCACCTCAACTTTTCCTTGATTAACTCTAAATAATGCATAAAAGGGCCTTCTTAACCTCAACTTCACCTCAACTAACACGCCAATTTGAAGAGGGAATTAAAATCCTAGACGAAAAGAAAATTAAAATAAAATTCTTAATTAAAAAATAAACTAGAATCTTAAATTCAAAGAAAACAAATAAAATCCTCATTAAAAGATATTGTAAATTAAAATAGAATTATAGATATGGGCCAATGTTCTGCATCACCTATCAGAGTTACAGAATCAAGGAGTCAGATAACAAGTCGCGTCCTGAGACACTCTTTATAGAGCGCAGAATTCAACACATAGCCTCAAAATGCGGATGATAAGGGCATGCAGATACTAACACACCACCACCATCTAACACACACCACCACCAACATAGGTGATGTCAAGATAAGCAACAATAATTTAAATTAACTTACCAACAAGGCACCGATAATAACCAACATCAACAAAGGATTCGCTTTGTTCAACATCAAACTTACCAGTAGATTCCCTCCAATATCATAAATAAGATTAAGCACATATTTTCTTTATTATAGAAAAATATCCTTAGAGAAGCAAGCAACCTCGATTGCAAGAAAATAGCGAATAACACCCAAGTCCTTAATAAGAAATTGCTTACTTAAATGCAATTCCATATTAACAATGGCAAAATTATCATCACCAGAGATGAGAATATTATCAACATATACAATCAACACAATAAAGTCTGTACAAGAATGACAAACAAAAACAAACCATCAGAGGTAGAACATAACTATGATAGCAAAGGAGAAGAAAGAAGATTATTATTTATATTAACAAAAGGTTTAATACGTAACGATTGATTACATGATATATATATATATATATATATATATAGGGACGAAACCATAGAAAATCCTAATAATGTGAAAAAGACTAAACTACCATTTACCTATATTCAAAATAACAATAATACACTCACATCTCCCCTCAAACTCATGATGCAAATCCGGCAAGTAGCGAGAATATGTCCAAATTATTATAACTATTTTGACTACCGGCAAGCCGTCACCTATGCCTTTTTCCTACAAAATCATAATTTTCAACATTCTTGGTACATCCGTTTTGCCAAAGACTTCCAACCGTCTATTCCTAATTGGCTTTTACATTGGTGGCATCAATTTGGACCACCTACTGAAATTCTTCCATCCATTTTACTTGAAGCCTTTGATATCAACAACCACCATATCAAACCAGCATATCCTCAATTATTATATTATTTTATTGATTTCAATGCTTCCTGGCTATTAGTCTGGCAATATACTATCGCGTATGAAGACCACATTCCATCTCTCAACCGTCAATGTGCCTCCAAATGGTGGGATCGGTTTCAAATCCCTGTTAATTATTATCCAGGACCACTCAAACAATTTTATGCAAATCAACCTTCTCAAGTTGCACCATCTAAATCCTCACAACCCTCAGCCTCCTCTCATTCTAAAGACTCCCTTAATTTGTCTCAATTCAAAGCATCTGTCAAGACAAAGCTCAGAGAAAAATATCCTCATGCTACAAGACAAGAACTCAAGATGATGATACTCAAAATAGTTTCTCGGAAGATCTCTCAGGATGACGATGATAGCAGTGATAGTGATTTATCTTCTCATCCGTCATTAGTTCGCATGGAAGATCTCGCCCTCGATAATGGCGATACTGTTTTGACATATATCTCAATAATCTATAGTCCGAGTTCCAACATTCAATTATGGGATTCCATTCAAACGAACATCATTCTCCCACACAGTACAATCCATTAGAACGTCATTTCCCAAACTACTTTTGCTGGCCACCTGCTTACAAAATGACAAAAAGCCAATTAAAAAAGAAAACTATTACTCTCTAGGCCTTATAGGCCCTTTCTACATGTTTGCCACTTCCTCCTCTTTACGTCAAACCCAAATGAAAGACAAATGGATTGCCAATTATGGAATCTTTTAAATAGTAACTCCACTTTTCTTTTAATAATAGTAATCCCACTATAGTCATTCCATTCCAACAAATTTTGATAGCCTTCTATCAATTTGTCACATGTCAAAAGTATATTTCAATAACCGACAAAATATCTTTCGGTGGACTTCAAGATCAATTTCATTCCAATTATATCTCCATTTCTATATAAAGGGATCCTTCACCCTTGTTGAAAGCAGAGTTCAAAAGAGAGTTTAGACAAGAGTTTCAGAAGAGAGTTGAGTAGAGTTTGATTTTAATTGCAAGAGTTTTCTTAGAGTCTTGAGTAAGTTTGAGTGTGAGTTTTTTATGTAATATTTCCAAGAGTTTTTCGAAGTTCAAGTCATATAAAAGTTTGAAGTGTGATCAATTCAGCTATTATACTACAAAAGTACTACCGTTCGTTTGTAAGTATTTAATATGTTTTAATGTAAATGTTAATTTACTCATGCTTTTGTATTGCCTTCAATTCCATATTTTCACTTGCTATCTGTTTTAGTTGTGATTTATATAATTACTAATAGTCTAATTGTGTAACATATTACATATAATAAATAAATAATTACAGGAATATTATTTCATAAAAAACGTAAAAAATATTTAACTACATAATTCAAGAATAATTCAAAACTTCAAATATTTAACTCATAATAATTCCAAAATGAGTGAAATCTCAACAGCGCGTAATCCCAAATTAAACCAATTCAACACACAAACGCCGAATCCCAAATTGAAGAACAGCTGTTGCCGAAATCCCCAAATTGAACCCCAATCACCCACTGAAATTCCAAATCAAACACCAACTAAACACAAAATCCCCAAATCAAAGTGAAATCGAAGTTATTCACGGTCAGAATCCCCAATTAAGTTCAATCCAATACAATCGAGAGTCGAAATCGCCGATCAACAATCGAAACCCCTGATCGATGTTTGAAATCTTAAATTCGAACTGAAAACGACGCCAATCACCGACGGAATCCTCAATCCAACTCAAATCGAACACGATCAGCAACACTAATCCCCACATCAAACTGAAATCGAAGTCGGAACCTTAATCGGCCACGGAAATCGCTAAATCAAGCTCAAATTGAACTCAAATCCAAGTCTGAATACCACATATGAAGAGAAAGATGAGTTTGGGAAGAACAATCGCTGCAAGGGATTGTTTTCGTTAAAACAAAAAAGGGATGAGAAGATTTTGAAGAAGGTAAAAGAAAAAGGAAAAAGTGAGTTCGCATTTCATTGTTATTGTTCATGCTTGTCGTTTTGTCGGGGGGAGTTATCGACTGTATTGGCCATTACAGACCGATACACAACTAATACCCGTTACGTAACAGAAGTATCGAACAATACATATGGGATTCTCTGTAAATTCGATGTTTCTCAACGTATCTGAATCGTTACTCTAAGATACCATTACGTAATGGCCGTTATTTAGATCCCTAACTCAAACACATCAAAGCTCCTCTGAGCTAGCTCATCTTGCAGCAAAGCTCCTCCGAGCTAACTCTTAGCCTCAACTAATTCTGCAACAGTGCTCCTCTGAGCTAATCTCTATCTTGGCATCGTTTGTTGAACGATCCGTTGTCAACAAAGCTCCTCAATTGTCCTCTAAGCGACTGCACTGAGCAGACTGACTCTTCAGCGCTCCTCTGCCCAACTAAAAACTAGCTCCTCCGAGCTAAACTCAACTCAATGCTCCGCTGAGCTGTCGAGAAACTCCTTGCTCAACTCTTGTGGATGCTCCTCCTGTCACCACCTCTGGTGTTAACCAACAAAAAAGGGAGAATGCGCTACTCGCAAAGGATGTCACCGGCACTCCGTGATACTCGGGCTGTCGTATGCAAGACTTGTCTGTTGGCACCACAGCATGCACTAAGGCACTGAGCATGCCATTGGGAAAGGCAACCACACTTGGTAACCATGTGCCCCTAAATAGGCTTGGCTCATGACCCCAATAGTTCATCCAGGATATGCCATCACGGCAAAGGTATCTTGATGATTGGAGAGTGTTGTTCCTGAGTTGGAGATGATGTGCCACCCACGGGGACTGTTATGTGCTAGTGGCTATTCAGATACCCATAGTTTCCAACATCATAGAAAGTCAAAACTATCACCTGCAATGCACACGCTTCCCATATATGATTTACTGATAATTCACTCAAAGCTTTCCTGTTGGAACCTTACATGTGCATCAGGTACAATGATCCTAATTGGAAATCTTCAGAAAATTCTAAATTACAGGCATGGGAATTGACACGACTACTGATATTTGACTAAAATGACAATTTTAGTGCCTACGGAATCAGGAAAGAATTTCAATGCCACTAAACAACTCTTTTTAGGTAGATAGTTTTAGCATTGCTGGACCTTTTTATCTTTGGTGAGTAGGTTAAGGTTAAAATTGCCTGTTCTAAATTAAAATCTTGCAGTGTTGTTTTGCAACAAAAATGTAGATACTCTGCAATAGTTATTAGTTCATTTATAAAAGGAAAATGATATTCACATTACACATTTAGCCTCTCACACTGCACTTGTGGGAGGCTAAAAAACAAAAAAACAATGGTATGTAATAACATTTCCATTTTTATATCCTTTCACAACCATATATCATTTTAGCACAACTAAATAAAAGTTAATCCAAATCGAACTACTCGCAATTGGTTTGCCGCCCACTTCATATAAAGTTTTAAGTGTTGATTAAATCTGATGCAATGCATCCTTCCTCTTCTGAACACACATGGCAATACAAAACTTTCCTGTAAATGTTTCTCAATATTGTTTCCCTTCCTAACTTATGAAGTATCAGCAGATTTATAGATTCCTCACAGGCCATTCGGGCAGAAACTGGAAGAGCCCTGAAGTTAACTCATGGATTAACAAAAAGCTAACTGTACTATTACTTTCCCAAAACACAGGGGAAAGAGAAGGGGGGAGAGAAGAAGAAGATGGAGAGAGGGAGAGAAAGAATACAAAAAAGGACTCCGAAGAAAAATCTTCTTAAACATGTGACATATTTGCAATCCAGGATTCAATATTCAAAGAACATCTTCTGTTTTTGTCAATTTCCAGGCTTAATCCATCATCCAAAAAGCAACATACCTCTGTATGAGGCAATAATGGAAGCCTATTATCCATGGTAACATGATGGCGTGGAAAAAAATGACCCACAGATTCCACAGCTTCCTTGCACAAGACACTCCTTTGGATACAGGGTTGTGCTAAGACACACATAAGTCCAGTTTTAGACATTTGTTTATAGCTGGCTAACAAGGTGCCCAGGCTCTCAAAGCACTTCACTAGCACCAGGCACTGAGGCATGTCCTTGCAGTCCCTCATAAATACAAATCAAGCAATTGCCAAGATGAAATCTTCTATGTGGACCCAAACAAAGACTCAAAATCAGGACCACTGCTTCCTGAGACAAATTCACAGCCCTTTCACATACCCGTAAGGTCCCCTCATCATGAGTAGAGGATTAAAAGGGACATTTGAATGAACCTATTCCATTCCCAACCCTTGACCCAGTCCTCTCTGTCCAACACAATGGCAAACAAGTATACGAAATCTCTCCATGAGATGATCTCTCGCCCAGATCTCCACTCCAAAGCCCATTTCTTTTTAAAATTACCTATTACATGCACAAAGCTTTCCAAGACTCCACTGACTTCCCATAGCTTCATTCTACAGTTCCCCACATACCCACATTTTTCCACCACTCTTCCCTCACAAGATTATCATTCCATGGAAAATTTCTTCAAGAGCCATTTACGTTTTTAACCAAACAATATCGAACCTTCTCATAAAGCCATGGGCATAGCCAAGTGGTGCTTGAGTGGGTTCAATTGACCCAACTCAACTTCTTTTAAGAAACTTTTTTTATGTATAAGATGGGGTCAACATTTCAAAATTTTAAAGTTGTTCAAAATTTGTATTAGTTAGATGTATTTTTCTACTTAGAAAAAGTTAAACCAATAGTAACAACAGTCCCAAACTTTGCTTTTTCATGTAACTAACAAGTATTTTTTTTTTAAAGTTAATGAAAATGATATTATAGTGTATTTTGTTTAAGTTAATTTTGATAGATCATATAGTATTGAAAACTTATTGAATGACATCACTCAATAAAATTCCTGGCTACGCCATTGCATAAAGCAAACAATATTATTTTAGAAATATCCCATTCTTAGGAGATTAATCCATTTTTACCCAAACCTGGATTATTCACTATTCAAAACCACCAAAAATAAATAAGGCTATCTCAAATGATCAACAATATAGACCGTATTGTCCAAATTATAGGTTAACACTGTAAAAAAATATAATGAGAAATTGGAGAAAAGGAATGGATAAAATCTTTTAAAGAATAAGAAAAAACAAGAAAACCCAAGTCGTCTTCATGTGAGGGAATTGGGACCAAATTAATCAGAATTAGAATATCCCTCGACTACAATAGTATCAACGTTAACATGCATAGAAGTTTAGTTTTCTGGGCCTATCAAGATTGTTTCGCTTACTATATTATAATTGAAACCAACTGAATCTTAGATCATCTTTGCTTGTGCCATTGACAAACTAATTAAAAAATCTAACAACAGTAATATGAATTATTGAATTAGATCAATTGCATCTTCAAAATAGGAAATGTTGGCACCATATGAACATGAAATACTTTCATATTGAATAGGAAAAAGAAACGTACTTAATTGAGGTAAGCATTAGAATGCTTACCTCAATTTCTCGAACACGAGCATCATGTTCATGTTGTTGCTGAAGTTTTTGTTGTACTGTTTGACTTTCCAATGCCAACCGAACACGACGAGCTCGAACACGAGCCTGAACCCTCACTAGAGCTTGCATACAACGAAGAGTTATTGCTGCTTGCTTCCTCACAGCATGGCCCCTAACAAGGGCTTGAAGTCTTACCAAACCTTTCAGGGCTCGTAAAGCTCGCCTAGCCTGACAATTATCACTAAAATATTCACTTGATCCAAATTGTGAAACGGTAAGCACAAAGTAGTATTTTTAAAATTTACACTATCATAGCTATCGAGAGGCATCACCCACAGCAACACATTAT
Source organism: Heliamphora pulchella (assembly GCA_032270985.1). NCBI lineage: Eukaryota > Viridiplantae > Streptophyta > Magnoliopsida > Ericales > Sarraceniaceae > Heliamphora > Heliamphora pulchella. The sequence goes on along the minus strand of JAULJZ010000002.1, from coordinate 1,679,969 downwards.
ATCAAATTTTCTACAAGCTTTATAATTGCAGCAAATTATATACATGGTTCAGTGATTCTAGTCTGAAATAAAATGTCACAGGAAATTGACAAAATATTCAGTCTGTGAAGTAAAAAGATCACCTTCATGGAGTTCTGTTTCATCATAGTGAGATTTGGGTTTTGTGTTGCACGTAAGTATAGCTGATAATTCATAAATTCATTAATTTTCCATTTCATTGGTTTTACGTTGCACGGAAGTATAGCTGATAATTCATAAAATCCAAGTACATTTTAATTTTCCATTTCATTGTCCAAATTGATGTTGCCTGTGCTCAAATACCCCCTTGCTTGTATCTTGTAATAGTATATTAAATCAGATGCATCACCATAACAAAAGGCATATGACAGGCCCAATGTAAAGGGTTCAAGGGTTATTATTCATTAGGGAAGACCAATTATCAATGATGTGTATTTCTCCCTCTGAGCCTTTTGCTCCCACTATTCTATTTTGGGATGTACAGAAAGGGTTGTCCATTTTGAAATACCAAGGTTCAAATTATTATGATTTACCAATATTATCCTTTTTTTGACGAAATCAATGCATCTAAGATATATTAATTGGGTGTGAACACATTCAATGCTTGGCCTCTTAAAAAGTTGATCTTTTTAGTGGACAAAAATAGGAATGGATGGAGTAATCGATTGAGTACAAGCATGTGGAGTAATTTTTATTTCTCAGTTAAAGTCAAAGAGGATAAAAATGGAAGATGTAGTGTTAAGTTATGGGTATTATTGTACTTTTGGTTACTTTGGGTATTATTATATAAATAAGAGTAGTAAGAGAGTGAACTCTAATTCTAGGTGCTCTCTCATTCACCGCCATAATTTTCTCTCAATTCTCTCTTCTATTTTTCAGTCTTTACTTCAAACTTAACATGGTATCAGAGCTGGATCCTGTGTAAAAGAGATATAGTGATTCCTCCCTTCTTACTTTTCTTCTTTTTCCTTTTCTTTTTTTGGATTCGTCATTGTAAAAAATAAATAAATAAATAAATAATAAATAAAAAAATCATTCCCAGACGATCGACTGGTCTCTCAAACCAGTATCATGATTTTTCCCATTTTGTTCTAGTATGTTTGAGATTTTTTTTTGAGTTTTTTTTCCTATTTCGGCACCGCCTAGTGTTTCTTGCACCAATCATGATTTCGATTCTTCCCATCTCGATCGATGGTTGTTTCTCGCTGTATGGGTTCCAGTTAGAGGTATACAAGAAGACTCTACAAGAGTTGATTTAACCTTTTTGTGAATTATTGGTTGATTCGAATACGGGACAAATCGCGGCTAGGGTTTTTTGATGAATTTCGACCTGTTTGCTCTGTGTAAGGGCTTTATACTGCTGTTTGGGCTCTAATCAGTTCGACTAGTGGTGTTTTGAAGCTTCTTAGCTTGGACGAACTTCGTCGCTAGGGTTTTCTATGTCGCTTTGTGGATTTGCTATGGCGACTAGGGTTTGAAGCTATTTCTTTGCTCCTTTTCTGGTTTATTGTGATCTGTTCTACTGTGATTCGAATCTACTACAACGTTCATTGATTCTATATGGCCACGTCTGATGCTAGAAAGCCTTCTAGTGGTCATGAGGATACCGGGGATGGATGCGCAAGTCTTCAAGTATAATATTGATTCTTTCAGGAACTCCTACTGATAGTCCGTCTCTTCAGATCAACCTATCAAGTTAGATGGTAGCAATTATTTAATTTGGTCTCGTGCCTATAGTTTAGCCATTACTGCTCACGGTGTATCTGAGTATATCATTGGCGAAACTAAACAGCCAATAGTTGTGCGGCTTTCTCACACACAATGGATAGAGGAAAATGCCCTTAGATGTCATAACTATTACATTCTATGCAACCCTCTATTAGTCGGCTTTTTACTTTTAGATACTGTACCTAAGATTTGGTATGTTGTTGCTCAGACTTACACTCAGACTGGCAATAATGCTCAGCTATATGAATTGATGAAG
>JAULJZ010000002.1:1657574-1668166 GCA_032270985.1 Heliamphora pulchella | reverse complement strand
GGGGGCGAGGGAGGGGAATGGAATTTGGGAAGTAAATACCATCCCCGTTCCATTTGTCATTGGAGGCAAAAAAAAACAGTATATAACGAGGTGAGGATATGTAGAAACAAGGCGAAACGGGAGAAATTGTCATCCCTATTGTGAAAATTGTAAGATGCAAAAAACATAAATAAATAAATAAATAAAAAGAAATCTAGGTACATAAAGTACCACCACAGAAAATAATCTCAGCCATCTGGGATGAAAACATCTTATTAAATATGAATCTCAACCATCAAGCTTACTTTCTGGGTATTTTTCTAGATTTTGTTTCTGGATTCATAACATTACTGAAACGGTTCAGTTTGATCGGCTTTGGGAGAGGGATTCTCACCAAACCAAGGATGCTGGATTGCTCCTCATATGGACCGAGCCGAATGGTGGCTATTGATAAAACCGAGCCAACAAAATTAAAGCAGCTCGGTTTGGCTTTTTTGGTTTTCCCCAAACAACCAAAGCAGCAAACGGGAACTGTAAATCAGTAAGGCCTATAACTAGTATTTCATACACTGTAATACCATTATAATTAATACCAATTACCAAGTACCAAGTACTAGAACATTGAGATTGTGCAAGATATTCAAGAGATTAGAATTTACCATGCCAAATAAAAACAAGAATCACTCCCAGCAAACACACAATAAGCAAGGCCTCCAAGGCTATAGCTCAAACAAACACTATCAGCATAAAATGCATCAATGGTTGACAAGTGACGGCGTCTATGAGCCGATGACAGAGAACTGGAGATGGCTCTTCCAGATGGAGAGTCGTCTTCGCCTCTTCGGTGGTTGACTAGTTGATGGCGAATGACGATGGTCGTGAGCCTCTGAGAGAGGGTTTCGGGGTGTGAGATTGAGAATTAAGCGAGTGATGAGAAATTCGCTGAAGAATAAGCGCCCGAGAGTTCAGAGTTCAGACCATGATGAGATAGAGATAGAGAGAGACATGTATATAAATGAGACAAGAGAGAACTGAGAGGGAGGTCAGAGGAGAAATCTGAGAGAGAGAGAGAGAGAGAGAGAGAGAGAGGGAGGCTGAGGAACCCAGAAGCTTCCAAAACTCACAACAATACAATAGACAGTTCGGAATTCCTTTAGATTAAAGTATGGCCAGCTGAGCTTCGTCGAGTTATGCATTGACGTCTGAGATGAAGGAAGGTTAACACATGAATGGCTAAGATTATTCCGCTCAGTTCGGTTTATTTCGGTTCCCAAATTAGACAAACGACCGAAACGGCCTCAATTTTCTTTTACAAAATGCCACTGAACCGGTTGAGCAGTATACATAAACTGAACAAAACGAATTTTTTTAGGCTGGTTCCATTTAAACGATCAAACTTTCATCCCTACTTTATATACAAGTGAAGCCTACATTTACTGTGGGTCCTATATGCATATGAATTGCCGATATCATTTTTTGTGGTTGGTTCTGTGTACATAAAAGGAAAAAAAAATAGTCCTCTCCTCATCATTCATAGTTTCAAATAGGAATCAACTTGTATAATAGAGTCAATCTACTAAGGTTCTTAACCACTTACTAAAAACTCACATGACACGTTACTCTCATGTTTTCTGGAAACAGGAAACTAAAATCTCATCTGAAATCCTATCAAACCGAAGAATTCTAGTGATTAAATAGAAGACTTTTTAAAACAAAGGAAATCTGTACCCATACGTGCTCGACAATTTCTTTCTATTATTTTTTTAAAAAAATATGGAAGGTTTAGGAACATGTTTCACTTACCAGACAAGATATTCATAAATAACTTTAAGAGATATAAACCAAATTACTTACAGTCAATAGTGATGCAGCAATTCCAAAGTCCAAATCGTAGAGCTCTATGCCTCTCTACCGTACTTATTCTGTATCAAATCACAATCGCAATAGCCAACGCTGTTCTGTTCTAAGTTTAAAAAGTGATTACTACCGGCCAAGACAGAAGCAAAGCACCGTACAGCAACTGAGGAAGTCCACCTGACAAGAAAGGATTCATTTATTTATTTTAGCAGGTAATTAAGAGCTCTCATGAGTATAATTGTCAAATCGTGAATCGAAATATTTTGTGAACCAACAATCGTATTGAATCAAGAATCGTAAAAATTCATGCTGAATTAATAAAGATGATGTTAAAGAATTCATGTGTGTAAACTAAATAAAATTGAAATGAACACAAATTATGCAATAAGAACATAATTACATAATTTAAGAGAAAAACCTTTATTACAAAAAAAAAACTCAAACCTAACCAACTATAAGATCACCTAAAAATCATAAGTATATTCTTTTTATAAATTAAAAGAAAAAAAAAATCAAAAAGAGTAGAATAAGGGAAGAGAGTGAATGGGAACTTTTTAGATTAATCATAGAACACTTGAAATGTGTTTTCTATACATATTATTAATTTAAAAAGTTCACAAAAATGTTAACGGCTGAGTCCAACGGATCCAATCCATATTATATTAAACTATATTTATTTCACCAAAATAACAATAAGAATGTATTAAAAGTGTTATTTTTATCTCGTACATCCTTAAAAAAGTATTTTAACACACAAAAGTGTTTGATGGTATTTTTAAAAGCTAAAAAGTGGTAAATAGAGATTCAAATTTTTTTGAATCCAATAATTCTAAGAATCACATGGATTGTAAATAATAAATAAAACCATTAATCGTAAAATTCAACGAAATCCTATCACATAGTAGAATTACTTATCCATTCATATCGATTTATGCATGAATAAGTGTGAACTGAATTGTAAATCGTAAGATTTTGATAACCATGCTCACAAGTACTTAGCAATGATAAACAACAAAAACAGATAAGAATTGGCTTGAAACAATAGTAATTGAAACCCAACAATTTACACAAGCCAGGAAAATGTAGCTAAATTCTTGGTCTAAGAAACTTGAACTAGTTTTCAAAAATGAAGTCACTGCCAAGTCGATTAACAGCAACTAATAATTTCTGTGCAACCTCGAATAATCCGAGTTCGGAAAACATTTCTCAATTCATGCATGTCAACCGCATTAAAAAGCCACCAAACAATTTTAGAAACTAGTTGGGATCGGCCTACATCTGAGTTGTTATATGGTAAATAGAGACACCTTTGTTATCCATGTGGAGATTGATTAATTTTTTGAGGCCGACCCATGATCAGGCCCATTTTAGAGGAACAACAGTTAAAATGGATTTTTTGCACCTACGGAGAAAACTTTTGGATCCGTTTTTAGCTTATGAATCAGTTTGGGTATATATATTTATGTCTCTTCTTGCTAGGGGTTTTATAATTTCTTGTTTTGTAGTGCCTCACTTCATAGTGAAATTGCTGCAGCTTTGTGGACACAAGCCTAGTTTTGGGTAAACCACGCAAATCTTGTGTGCATTTGTGTAATTGCATTATTCTTCGTTGTTGTTTTTTTTTTTTTTTCTTTTTTTTTCTGGCATTAATCTTTCCTTTTACATAACCATCAGCTTCCTTTGAAACAGCAGAATAGAAAAAGGTCCATCGTAGTGAGGGCTGATTTGGCCTTTTAAGGGCACAGAACATTTCAACTAATTAAATTCTCTAGACTCTAAATGGAGCAATTACAGGACCTTAAGGTAGCTATGTGGTAGGGCATCCATTACCAAAGGGTTTCAATATCCTACCTTCCAACCCCAACCCCTCCCCCTTAAACCACGTAATGTGATGCTGTTCTGAAGAATCAAAGAAAATGGAGCAATAGCAGAAAACATCGGTAACGTAGAATCAGCTTTTATTCATGAAACAAAACAACTGAATCTCTTCCATTAGCTGTTATTCTAATTCTCACACTTCAATTGCCCCATTCTTAATGAGTCAACGACTCAGATGTACATTCATACCAGCTCAAATATAACGAACCATAGCACATTCATGCACAAAAGACTGGTACGTGTGTGTGTGCGTGTGTTGTGTGTGTGCGTGTGTGTGTGTTGATAAGGTAGTATTATGGAGTCTACAAAAGCAAAAACAAAAACCACCTATAATGATGCCCCTAAACAACTGAGATGTGCCCCTCCCCGAGGAGAAAAAATAAACTCCATAAAAGAATCCAAAGAGAAAAGGAAAAATCATCATGAAGTCAAAGGGCCGGAAGCACCGCTTCTTTCAACATAGGAATAGAGCATTCAGCACCATCAAAAGATCTACAATTCCTCCCCCTCCAAATGCACTACATAATGCAGAGAAGCACAAAAATCGAGGCAGCCTATTTTATCAATATAGTTTTATATTATGAAGGTTGAGGCCAGCTGACAGTAAGGCACTTTCTCAAGCCTCTCACACAACCCACACCCCCCATCCCACCCCCACCGCCGGAAGCACAGAAGTGAATCTGTAAAAGATAGCAGTAAAAGAAGGCATAAAAGTCCCATGTGCTCCACCACATAGCCTTTACCATCAAATTTCACTATATTTCAATTAACAACAAAAGAAAATTAGTTGACTTGCACCCAAGAGGAACTAAGGGGCTATTGTTTGGTAGAATGACCAAATTTGGTCTGAAAAATACAAGATGAAGTTTACAGTTGTAGACTGCATTCACAGATCCACAGGATGGTATGCTTTTATGGCAATGGTTCTTATATGGTGCGACAGCATGGAGAGTACTGAATCTAAAGATAAACACGTGATAGGGATCAGTTACCAAGGCCATCAATTAAGTTTCCATTGGAAAACCATCACAAACTAACAAGGAATAAAAGAAATGATCACTGATCCCAAAATATCACATTTTAATCTTCTGGATGATTAAGAGATATTTTTGGCACCTACAACTTTAAGTTTGTTTCTTAACTCAATTTTTAATTCTATCCATGTTTGATCCTTCCACAATCTTTTCACATCTAGGACTCTGAATCTGCAAAAAAGAATTGAGGAATCCTGATTCCAAAAGATTCAATGTTAACCAAAAAAGGGTTCCAGGATAGTGTAATTAAACAAAGTAACATCTACGATGCTTAAAAAGATGTGAAATCATTGCGCTACCCAAATTCTTTGATCCAAAAATTTAACTTCTTTTTCTCTGTCACAGAGAAAAAAAACTACTAAATTATAAAAACCCACATGCACACAGAGGTCTGGATATGATTCCAAGAAACTACCAGATTTACTTTTCTGTTTCAAGGGAGAAACTTAGCAGATATATGTGCTGCAATTGGTTGTAACAGTCCTTTAACAGTACATAAGTATTGGGCGCAGCAGGACAGGCCTACAATTCAAATATGCAGAGGAATATCATGCCAACAGTCTCTATCAAGCCCAAACTCAAAATCCAGACCCACCCAAGGTCTAAATTAGCTAGCCCATGCCCAGCCCAAGAAGTTGGATTTTCCGCCTGGCACAATCTTGTGATTGATGAATAACTAACATTTTTTTTCCTAGTATAAAATCAATTTTTGCATCAATAACAATTGTGCGATTGATTATGTCTTACAGGGTCAAGTAGAAAAAGGCCAGGCTATATCTTCAAAAACTGATCCCTCTAAGAATTCAGGTATCACCTAATAGCTTATATGTCCAAAATTATTTAGAAACACAAACAGTTTATCTACCAAATGAGAAACGCGAATGGGAATATAGGCCACATTCTACAAGAAGTGGTGCCATAGAGGTGGGGTAGGTAGCACAAAGCCTTCATCTTCATCTGGATGGAAACCTGCAATGGATGAGCAAAATGAGGGTTTTTCATGAGAATTGTCTTGGAACTTTCTCCATTTTTTTTGAAAAAATCACAGTTGTCATTGGGTACACACTCTTAAGTATTTTTCTAATGGATTGAGCGCTTTAAGCCAAGCTTGGAGTTGATTACTAGGAGAGTTCGTCTTAATTCGGTTCGAATCCTACTCTGTGCAGTGGTCATTTGGCCATTGCCTTTATAACATCTTAATATTAAGAATGCACCTCTTCATAGAAATCTTCAAGAGAAGGTATACATGAGTCAACCATCCGGTTACATTGTCGCTGACAGTGAACATCTTCAAGAGCAGGTGTACATGGCCAATCATACAGTCTGAAACTAGGGCAGAGATAGGATTTTTGGGCAATGGGGGAAAAACCTTACCTAGAACTATATGCATTCTTCCTTTCATATTTGATAGTTGAAAGAATTAAATAAATTAAAGTACTAATAAAAAAGGTAAATATCCATTAATAAGATACCGTAATAATTTTTAAATAATCCTAAAAACAATGCACTATTGTCCCATTTTAAATGCTATTGCAAATATTTTTCTCAATATACACAACCCAAGTAGTGATCACAACTGAAAATGGGGGCAAATTATAAGGAAAATATATGTTAGGAGTTGGATAGAGAAACACAAATCAACAACGAGGCAAATTGAAACAAATAAAAAAACCACATATAAAAGAAATATTTTTGTCAAAATCTCAATAGGTGGGGGCAATTGCGCCTACACGGTCCTAGGTGGCTCTGTCGTGGCTTGAAGCATTCCCTATGTGTTTGAATTGACAGGTTCAACTCCATTCTTGAATATGGTTTCATCGCTTCGCTTCTAATCATTATGTTTTTGTTTTCCATTATGTGGCTAATATTGTTGTGTTGATTGTCAATGTAAATGATATCATTATCTCTAAGAATGACTCCTAGAGTATTGCAGACTTAAAGCGTAAGGGTCAAAATTTTCATACCAAATATTTGTGTTTTAAGCGCAATTTCCTTGGAATTGAGTTTACTCGTTCATCTAAATGTATATAGTTTCCCGAGAGAAAATATGTGCTTGATCTCTTACCTGAGACATGGCATTTTAAGTGCTCGCTCTGTTAATATTTCTATGAACTCTATTGTTAATCTGTAGAATAGTACGAGAGACTTGTTTTCAGAGGTGGGCTAGTATCAGTGATTGGTAGGGAAGCTCATTTATCTTACTTCCACATGTCTAGATATTACTTGTCTCGTTGGTTGCACATATCTGTATATAAATTTTCCTTGTTTTCATTTTTAAGTTTGTGTCTCATTTTGCAGTATTTAAAGAGTGCTCCTAGAAGGGATATGCTATACAAGTGTTCCTTCTTCCTAGGTTTAGTTATGTTGATTGTGAACTAAATTGATTTGGCCTGGTTATTGAATCTTTTGTTGGAGTCTTGGAGATAATATTGGTACTTGGTGTAGAAAAAAAGACAATATTGTTGCCCGCTCCAGTGCCATAACTGAGTATCGTGTCATAACTTATACTGCTTTTGAAATGTTGTAGGTTTGCTCTCTTCAAAACCTTGGTATTGAGGTTCCGATGCCTATATAGATGTTGCGATGATCAGATTGCTATTTTTATTGCTAATGATCCGGTTTTCATGGAAATATATTGAGAGTTATTATCATATTATTTAGGATTGTTGCTCTTTATGTCCGCTTTGATGACAATCTTGATGATATCCTTACAAAGTCTTTGGCTCAAGCTTCTTTCTAGCCATTCTCTTCCAATCTGGCATGTTCAACTTGTATGCTCCAGCATGAGTGGGTATTTGTTTCAAGTAGGGTACTTGGGTCATCTATATAAGTTTTCCTTAAGTACAAATACATTATAAGGTTTAGTGTTTCATTATGCAAATATAAATCTATTCTTCCAACTTGTTTTTCTGTTCTCGTCTTCTCTTCTCTACGAACCCTAAATCCTTACTTTACAATTCAACTCACATAATAACATTAATCAACTATTAGAGGAATAACCTTACTACAAGAATTCTCAAAGCGCTCTACACTAGTTAACAAAAATATGACGACCAGCAAAATGTAAAGCGATATTGTTTTACTGTCTGTTTAGTTGTTACCGTCTACAAAAAGTGCAAAACAAGCCACCACAATTTTTCCAGGAAATATATTACACATTTTCATTAGATGTTGGGCTGGGCACCAATCATTCACACCTCTTACTTATGTTAGTAACGCGGTACGCAAGTCATTTACATCAATTAAGAATAGAACAGATCCAAAATAGAAGAGATGCAGGAAAGCCTGAATACTGAGGTTCCTGAACATTTGAAGAAAGAACCAAGAAATTCAATCAAGTGCACAAATAAATTGGAAAAACCATTAAACAAAAATCATTTTATATAAAGAGGAGCTGTACAATGTTTGGCTGCATAAACCCTAGGTACACACAGCAGACCAGCCCAAGCAGATCACAAGTAAAAAATCAATGTATGCACAAAAACTTTAATCCCACTGTCTGAACATACCCTTCCATAGAAAATACCGAAAAGCTCCCTTTTTGCTTTATAAAAGTAGATATACGATCAAATTTGCTACCTCTATCAGTGAGTACCAAAGTAGTCTCGGCAGTAAGAAACACACATGGACACATAATTTGGGGAGAGGAAAAAATGGAAGAGGTTATGAGAACCCAAATTTTAGCTAATCTGGAGTTTTAAGGCTACAGGTTGAAAACAAATAATTCCAGCATATGAAGTGAAAGCACATAAAAAGCTGGCATGATTTTCAAGAGAGAATGACAATCTCACATGGAAATCTAGTAACATAAAGCACGAAATCATTCCAACATAACCAAGGAGGGTTTAAAATACTAAAATCCACACAAGCAAATTTCAGATAAAGTAACAATTTAAAATCACAACTAACCTTGAATGAAGAGAACTCCGTATTGGTTCCCAAGAAAACACCTAATTTGAAGCCGAGCCTGTGGCACATGAAGCTGGTGCATTACCCTCATTTAAAGAATGGTTCCCACTAGTCTCGGGTATCTGCTGGTTGCCCGGATCTGGAACTGAGACATCCTGTGAACTATTTGAACCGGAAGCAGTGCCAGTTCTGCTAATGTCTCTAGCTTCAAGATGCTCCATCATGCGTGATACAGTAGTAATTCCTGCATTGGCCTCCCTCCCATCTTCATGCTCCATCATGTTAGGGTTGCGAGAGAACAATCTCTCCTTCCAACCTCGTGTGCTCTTTGCAATTGAGTCCTTGTATCTTAAGAAAAATAAAATTAAAAAAAACAAATAAATGAACGAGTAGAAACAAGGAAGAATTCATCAATTTCATAAACATGGTACAATATATAGCATAATTTTCATTTACCTCACTGACATTGCATTAAATCGGGACTTTATAGATTCTGAAAATGATACGAAATCAGATGGTCCTGCTCTATCTTGACCAGTTGGGGAAGACTGAGTAGGAGACGTGCTACAACACAACAATTAGATGAAACTGTAAACAAACGGGGAAAAAGAAACTTAAAGGACACAGAAGGTGAGGGCAAAATACCCCTTCCTTGTGCCAAAAAAGCTTCTGTGAAGTCAATTAACTTTTGAAAAACTTTCGAATCAAGCTCAATAACAGTAAATATACTGATTGTTTGAGGAAGTTCCATGATGAGTAGCAGCAAGAACACTTGATCTAGATGCGGAGGCAGAAACCTGGTCAGCTTGACTAGAAGACGGAGGATGATCCAATTGTGTAGAATCTTCTCCCACAGTTATGAGAGAAGTTGGCCCAGCCACAGGGACTGCAGAAGCAGATTCACCTTCACTTCTCTGAGTTGGAGAAGAAGACACAGAAGCAACAGGAGGACTATTGGGATGAGTCGAGAACACAAGAAAATGGGGACGACCCTGAGTCGAAGATCTACTCCTCTGGCCTTCCCTCCTAGCAATATGGCGTGCCCTCCCCATGGCAGCAGCAGCAGCTAAGTGTTGAATAATACGCTCTTCAAGTTCAGCATCAGTTGCGCTAACTGGTAGCTATAGTGGAAGCCAAAAATACATTGTCATTAAATGAATAATCCCAATATATTCAGAGGACAAGTGACATGCTCTTGAGAAAGAAGATGATGGAAAGCTCGCAACTAGCATAAGTAGATTACGAACATGCTGTAATTCAAAATCCCCCAGGGTCGGATGATGAAAGATTGTGGTGTTTCTAGGTGGATTAGTTCTAAAACTCTTTTCCCGTTCTATAGCATCAAGCAATTCCTGACTGCCAATAAACGAACATTAAGAACTTTCATCAAACTAAGTATCAAGAAAAACTGAAAGAATTTAGGGGGGAAAGGGTGGAATAAATAATATAACCTGCTGGGATCCTTCAAGCTGATGGGTTGCCAACACATCGGGCAGTGGGAGCTTCTCTGACACCTACAACATTAGAGTCACATTACTACTCTCTGTGGGTTTCAGTCCAAATCTCTTATAGCAATGGAAAATAATTGAACAAGCAATAATAGGTCCTATGCAGCCTGAGCTTTATAGCTTGTGTAATCCACAGCACAGTACTAGAAAACTCAAAAGTGCAAGAGAAACCTCACTAGGGGTGTAATTTGGCCCGAGGCCCGGCACTGTGCGGCCCAAGCCTGGCCCGAGCTTGGACATATAATTTTTGGGCCTAAGCCTACCCCTCGAAACCCGTGGGCCAGCCAGGCCCATTGGCCTGCCCGGTCCATAGCCCGCCATTTTGCCCTCCAATGGTTTTGTTTAAACTTATTGCATTTAATTGTTAAACTTATAATAATATAAACTATAAACTTATAAATTAATAATAAATTTATAGTAAACTAAT
>JAULJZ010000002.1:1633503-1652287 GCA_032270985.1 Heliamphora pulchella | reverse complement strand
ATTGATATGTTTCCAACAACTCACTAACTAACAAATTAAATGACCCTAACATATTGTTACATTCATTAGTAAGTTATGAACTCCCTAACTCTTCCAAGTTTTGGAATTTAGTCTCAAGTTCAATTTACCATCCTTAAGCAAACAAATTACAGGACTCCCATTTAATATTATGGTTTCAGTCATTAAACTATTACTGTATAAGATTTATGAATTAAAACTGTTTACACCATTCAAGCTTTCAAAATATTAGGTTTTAAAAAATTGTTTCATAATTCAACACTACATCATGTGACAAAGCTTTAGTAACCTATTTAACACCCAAGTGCATAATAGAGTTCAAAATTTCCATAAACATATTAAGACCATCATTATTTTCAAAAGTCTTTTATTAAAATCATAGATTTAACTTACCATTATTAACTTATCGACAGTAGGGTCCCATCCTCTATCCTACTTGTCTTATCCATCATGCAATCACTTCATCATTTTATAAATTTATACAATATTGGCAAGTCAAGCTCTCAAGATCGTAATAAATTAAGTTAAAATTTTACGTAACTTGAGGTCCCTAGATTAAAGTTACTACTTAAAGGTTCCAATCTCATATTAGAACCTAATGCCCATGTTCTTCTTTTCTTTGATTACCTCTTTCAATTATCCAATCCATATGGTATGTGTACAAACTAATCCGTGTTCCCTGTTTATGAATTTCGAATTCCTCCATCTCCGAGTTGAATGAACCAATGATTCTATCATTCATACAATTTCTAGGTTGATTTACAAGTTCAATTGACACTCCTTCAATCAACAAGTTATAAGGCTCCCATTTTATTTTATGGTCCCATTTATTAAACAAATATTGGTAGATTTAATCACCCCTTTATTATCCATGTTTCATAGTCATAAACTTCCAAATTGCATGTTTTAACCATTATGTCAATCATGTCCTTCTATCTCATTATCACTAATCTCCAATGTCTCTTTCATCCAAACCAACCTCCTTGTTAAGGACTCACGTACCAACACCTCATAAGTTTTTAACAACATTTACAACTTTTTTGTAATTCAATCACATTATTTCATTTATAAAGTTATACTAGGCTTATGATAATGATTTAAGGGATAACTACTCATCTAGCATAGCTTCGAGCATTCTAACTTCAGTAAATAATCAAGTCTTCCAGCATCACCCTAAGGCTTACACTTTGTGAATTTTATTTGATTGGTTGAAACTTGAAAGAAAACATTCGTTTTTCAATCACAGTTAGGTTTTCATGGAATTAGTTTAACGTCAACACAAATTAACACAATCCACTACTAATTAGTCTAAATCCTACTTCTTTGAGCTCTCGAATTTCAGAATACGCCAAAATCCCCAACCCTTGATTTTCGGCCAGAAGGGGGTTGCAGCTTCTTGATGAATCATCTTGTTACTCTCATCATGTGGATCTTGATTTCTCCTTTGGGGCTTCCAGTTCCGAGTGTAACTCCATCCATTTGTAAAAACAAAAAAGCCAGGGCTTAGATAAATTTTCATGGAAGAGAAAGAGAAAGAAAAAGCTAGTCACGGCTGAAACAGAAACATACAGCGGGTCTGAAAATTTTTTGACGTTCATTGCTTTTCTTCTCCTTTGATAGATTCCAATTTTCTATGCCTAACCCATTAATTTGGCAACGCCGAACAGGGGTTTCGGCCCCTTCTTGGGAGAAACCTTCGAATCCTTTCTACCAGGAACAAAGGCAATAGCAATCTTTAATCCATTATTTGATCCACGAATGAGCTCTTCCTCGTTCCTGATCGAGTCATTAGGGCCTCCCGTCTTCGTGCGAACATCGGACGTCCCAGCATCGTGCCACGCGAGGCGAAGCATGATAGGAGCGCAATTCTTGCAGGAAATGAAAGCGCAGAGTTCTCGACGAGCCTTATCGATTTGCCTCTGGTACTCCGTGTCGACTACCGGCATTGCCATCGAAACTCTCTCTCTCTCTCTCTCTCTCTCAACTTTGGAAATCGGATACTGCGCAACGATGATGATGAATAAGAAGAAGAACATACCGACGGTTGGGGGTTTCGGGTCTGATTGGGGGGGAGAAAACCCCTCCTTCATGCTTTACTCTTCTCTTTCTCTCTCTCTCTCTCTCATTCCTCCTCGCTCGGTTTCTCTTCAGAAACATCTCAAATTCGGCTGAGATGTATTTTCCCTTTTCTTTTTTTTTTGTTGCTTAATTGTTTAATTTTCTCAAAGCCTAAAATATTCTCCAATAATATAACATGTTGTTATTATTACAATTATAATAATAAATCCACCTCATTTTAATTTAAAATTAATTTTAATTAAGTAAGTTCTAATTTTTTGACATCAAAAGATTTATCGTGGTATTATACTCTTGGGCCTAACCACATACTAAAGCGTTATTTATTGTTTGAAACTATTTTTACTAATTTAATATCATTAAAATAATTAGTTAAAAATTTTAAACATACCGAGTCTTTACACTACCCCTTGAAAAAAAAAACCTGAACTGTCCCGATTTTTTGCGGGAACCTGAGGGCTTCAGACCAGGCTAGGCCCACCCGAGCCACGGCCGGGCCGAGCCCAATTTACACCATTTCCTTGAGGCATGGTTTTCTGCCAGAGTTAGAACTGGATGTTATATTTCAAACAAAATTTATTTGAGGTGGTTTGGTTGGGTATATTTTAATAAAAAGACTTTTTACCAAAATCGTGCAACTTTTGGCACATGCCTGTTGTAAAACCCTATTTTAGAAACTCCTTTTGAAAATGGTTTCTTCATGAAAAACCCTAGCATGTTATTTTAGTAATCGGAAAAGTTTCACAAAGTTTACGTGCCGTTTAAACAAAGTGGATAGAATCTGAACTTATAGACAGATTTGAAACATTTTCTTGTAGAGGTCAAAACCTCTATTTCTGTTTGAATTTTGGAAAAGTGTTTTTCATGAAAAAGTTAGAAAACACCCTAAATCAGTTGTTGTCCAGAATTTATATTTTTTTGAGTTAGTTTACCATTTAAACGTAATTTAATCCAACCATCGAAGAACCTGGAATAATGTGTTTTTGCTAAAAATGTGAGTGTATAACCAATTGCTTCATGATTATGTTCATGTACCATGTGTTGAGTGATTCTATAAATGTGTTAGCATGTAAGGTTATTTGACATATGAGCATGTTTGTAGTTGATGATTATCATGGGGTTAGCATATGTTGAGTTCATGCATAGTCAACATATTTGGGTGTTGTACTCTTGTTTGACGGTTGGATCATGTATTGTTGGAGTGTCTTCCATATATGATTGTTGGGACCATGACCTTCTTGAATCATACTATGCTTTGAGTCGTGCAGCCATTTGATACTGTTGTGGTTGAGAGAGTAAACAGATGGGAGCATAGTGTATGGGAGTGCTATGGTACCACATTTTGATATTTCCTATTATAATTGGTGCACCGAGTCTAAGATGTGGGTTTAACTTTGGATAATATTCCATCACTTTATGTGGATATTCGGAGTTTGCCCTAATTCCACACTCTTGTGACTTGAATGAAGCAGTCAGGTATATCATTCGGCTATACAGTTATTATTTCACAAAGAGGGAGGGAATGACCTCGATGCTCACTTTCAAGAAGTCTTATCTTATGGACCCCTGGGCAAGAGATCCTTGTCAGTCCATGTTTGGGAGGAAATGGTTATGTGCATGATGCATTTTTCATCATTTTATTGTTATCCTTGGTATATCCTATTTGCAATCTATGATTGCTAATATGCTTGAGTCAAAAGGGTGGGGTTTTGAAGTTTCTTTCTACGCGTCGCAGCTCACGACGTTTCATGCGAGGTGATGAGTAAGGAAATGCAGTGGAGTATAACCCTAAAGAGTACGTGGAGCCGTAGAAGTCAAAAGAAACAAAAAGAATAGAGCATGTCTTTTCATGGCACTACTATTTTTCAGTTTTTAGATTCTCATCCTTAAAGACATGTAATAGTTTTAAGTTAAGAACTTTGAAATACTTGTGCCTTTTGGGTTGTAAAGACTTAAGTTTTACGATTTGAATGGGAATGATCGCATATTCTCCTTTACGTAAAATATTAATTATCATTATTGTATCCTTGATGACTCCAAAATTTGAGGCATCACAGTATGTATCTTATGGTTGGAGAGAATAATGTAGGTGCAGGTTGAATAGGTCTTATACATTACGACTGTTACTTAATTATCTTCATTGATTAGTATTGATCATTAATAGTAGTACACTTTTATGTATATGTGTGATTGTACTTAGATTACATTTTAAAATATTTAAGTGACTAATTTAGCACTTTTTTTTCTTTCTTTTGAACTTATTTTATTCGTTCTTAATTCTTGAGATACCCTGCTATTACCCTTATATCTTTCCACAAATTAGGTGCTGTGGACTACATTCAAGTGTTTGGATAATTCATAAATTTTAATTTACTTATTCAATTTTTTATAGTGAAATTTAAATTTCAGCTAATTAACTCAACAAAATCAATCAATTAACATATAGAAATTTACTACTTGATTTAGGAGTTTATGATGATTGGTCTAACCCTTGGAACAAAGTCTTCAATCTGTTTTACTCAAGTATTATTCCATAATATTTGGCTATACAATAGTTGGCTATACAAATCTACTGCTTTACATTGCTTGAAAAAAAAAAAACAGGAACATATATTTTTTTGAGAAAAAATGATTTGTATCTTGGTTTATATTGCGCTATTGTGGAAAACTCTCTATTGTTTGGGGATATAAACAACCTATACAGAAGGCTTGTTGCATTGAGTTGCTTTTTTCGTAATGTGGTGTCAACATGTTTGTATGTATATACGTGTTCGTGTCTATGATAAAGCCAATATTACTTGTTATATGATTTGATCTAACTATTACCTGTTAAATGTACATATTTTTGGAAAATCATGTGCTAGTTCATTTTGTGGTACTTGTTATAAGCTAATTCCTCCTAATTGTTACAAGCTTTTGATACTTGATATATATCTCTATAAATGTTTTACACTTGACATGTACCTGTCTGTATAAGAGCTAGATATTCTGTATAAGAGCTAGTCTGTATAAGAGCTAGATATTCACCCAACTTGTTACCTCAATTAGTGTTTAAACATTTTCAAGTGGTATGGGTTTGAGGAGGGGTTTTAGCCCTTGTTTGGGATAGCTTTTAGCAATTCGGCTTTTCATCTGTTTCTTAAATTTATTAATCAAAACTTTTTATTTTTTTGTTTCCTCAAACAAAATAAATCTAAAAATATGTCCGTTTAAACTAAAGTTGAAACTAGCTGACTAAAAAGAGAACAACTAAAAAGCCTTTTAAGTGGCATTTTGCTTTTGAAGGGAATTTTTTCATCTTATCTAAACATATTTTATATTTTTGCAAGATTTTTTTACTTTTTTTTATTTTTGCTAGTTTTTTTTTTTACTAGTCAAATTCCTTATGAAGGAGAAGAATTAAAAGGAAGTATGCCTTTTTGGGCTAATGATAAAAAAAACTCACTAAAAACAAAAAAGGCCGTAAAAAGTTTTCTCAAAACACACTGTTTGATGCTGCATACATAGAAAAGCACACAGGTATGCATAGGAAGACTAATGACTTCTTGTGTCATTTTTCTTTTTGTTTTTTTTGGGCTCGATATTATATTTTTTATCGACATGCCCAGTTTGTCAACTGTGGAACACCCCAAAAGGGCATAACAGCAACATAAAACAATGAACAGAAGCTTCGGGTATGCTTTTTAAACACCAGTTCACCTTGTCCATTTTCTTTCCCTTTTCATATCAACATGATAGGAATTCAATCAGTGGCATAGAAAAGTACAATGTCATTCTACTCATCTACATTCAAAATGAAATTACATCTATCATAGCTCATCACCTATTGACATTCTTAAGGTGAAGATAGTGAGAGTTAAACCAAAGACAAGACTCAACACTCATCTTCAAGAAATAACTTCAGCTGCAGAATCGACATCCGAATATCTTGGATCTCTTCCAAGCACAAATCGCACCTTATGACCCCCAACAGTTGGCTCTTCTTCTCCATAGCCGCAACCTTTGCTATCTGTAATTTGGATACTCGGTCAAATTCCATCTGCAGCTCTTCATCCAAGATCTTCATTTCTTCCTGCTTCAATTCTGCTTCAAACGTATGTTGGTGGTATTCAAGAATCATATTTTCAACTTCAGTGCTTCCATTCCCTTGGATCTCCAATAGCATCTCCTTTTCTTGCATGACAGCCTGAAGCTTGTGCTCCAACTTCTCCACAGATTTCATACCTTCCTGAATCTCCATTTGGACAACTTGCATTTCATTCTCAACCTTCCGAAATTTCTGGTTCAAGTCTTCACATTCCTTTCTCATGATTCCAAGCGTTTCCCGTGCTTGCTTGATCTCAATTTGTGTCTTGGTCTTCTCTTCCTCAGACTTGAGTAACTCAGTAGCTTTACCGCTCATGTTCCAATTTCTTTGGAAGGGGATAAGATCTGTTTTGTCAAGATTATCTATGGCAAAAAGAACCTTTTCATTCTCTCGTCTCCTATTTTCTTCCTCTATTTTTGAATTCAAATGTGCAAGGTTGTTGGTTAGTTCAACTTCAAGGTGTTGAGACTTTACCTGAGCACCCTCAATTTCATTTTTACGCACTTGAAGACAAGTTAATTCCTCTTTCTTCCTATCCAGGTAAGACAATGAGGCATTGACCCTTGCCCTCGCTTGAACTTCTCGCTGTTCGAAGTAACCAACTGATGAAGAAAAGCTTGATAATGAGTATTTGAGAGCCATTAATTTTCTATCAGTTAGAGCTCTTCTTTCATGCACCTCATGAGAAAGAAGTTTGAGCGATGCGTACTGCTGCTGCTTCATCTGAATTGCATCTTCCATTACTTCAATTTGTTTTTCGAGATCATCAGCCTCAATCATTGCCTTCTCAAGTGAACCAAATAAACTGACAGTTTCAGCAGAATTTTGAAGCTTTGTTTCTGCTCTGGCTAGATTCATTCTAACCAATTCCAAATCTTCAAACACCTTTACCGTAGTAAGATTCAGTGATTTCCTTTCCAAGTCAGAATAGTTTTCAACATCAGCACTTGGCCCCAAGTCAGAATCATAAGTTTCTGGATCTGATAAGGTGGGTATCTCTAATTCTGAACTTTCCACTCCACAAACTTGAGCACATGGCCCTAAGTTTGGTGCCATACAACTTGGAGGTTCATCTAGCTCGAGAAAATCCTTTTCTTGGGAATTTTCAGAACATTGGCAAGAAGGATCCTGTATATTTAGAGCATTTACTTCACCAGATCCAGCAGGTTTCTCTAATTCGAACCTTCCACCATACTTGATGTACGATCCAAAGAAACCAGTTTCCCCCCTCAAATTTTTTTGCACAGTATCTTCATCTGGGTTGAGACATTTCCCTCCATCCACTTCGACAAGCTTTTCTGGGCAATTGAATTCTCCTTTACTTTCAAAAATGTTATGTCCACTAGAAGAAAGCATTTTTTTAAATTCATCCCTCTCTTGCATGGCCTTCTCATACAAAACCATTAATTTTTCATTCTCTTCATGCATCTCTGCAAGTTGATGCTCTAGGTTTTCAGCTTGCCTTTTCATCCCGAGCTCCTCCTCTTCAGCAAATTTACCGAAACAATTGCTGTGATCTTCAGTGATGTATTCTTGGCAATTGTGAACTTTATCCCTGGCTTCATCAGTATTCACCAAAACTGCTCGTTCATACAGTTCTATCAGCTTATTGTTATCCTCAATTAAGACCTTAAGTTTCATCCGCAATTCTTCGTTTTCTTTGGACAAGATAATTGCTGTTTCATGAGCTTCTGCTTCTCTTTGGCTTGCAGCTCCAATGGCATCAACCAATGTCTTAAGCTCTATTTGATCATTCAAGGGAATATTAGGCATCTGATCAGTGGTTAAGGAAGGGAGCTCAATTTGCAATTTCTGTGTTTCTTCCTTCTGCGCTTTGGAAGAGATCTCTGCTTCTAGCTCAGCTACCAAATCGTTAACATGCCTGCAAATTTCTTAGTTAGAGAACATGGCAGCCAGGAACACAGAACATTTCATTTCTCATTACAGATAGAAAACTAAAGATCAAGAACCCAACACTTTTTTATAAAACTATTTCTATTTTCCTTAACAAAGAAGTACCACCATCCAGGAGTAAAGAGAAAACTCATGTTTTGGATTATGGGATATGCATCTTACATGTCTAGTAATCAAGTTTAGTATACCCCCAACGGCCAAAGCATTAGACACCAATTTTATACATAAAATTCTCTATGTTAGCTTGTAAACACTATTTCAACCCTTTTTTTAAAAAAGGAACTGTTTAAGAAACAAGAATTTTATCTCATGGACATGAAAATTAGATGAATCCAACACTTGGGCACACATCCCCTCACTCAACACCAATCTCCCATATAACATTCATCTAACATAAGGGAAAATAAGGTAGAGATAGTTATCCAAATATGTAAAATTCAGCAAATTTTAATTGCTAGAACTGGTTATGGATATGGAGAATCTAACACAAATGAAATGTTACCTTTCCAATTTATCTTTCTCTTCAAGGCAGAAGTTTAGTTTTTTACGTAGCGTGTCCATTTCTGATTGGTTTTGAATAGCCTGCAATAGAACTCTCCACATTCGTAAATGAATTTGTGGTTGGTAAGACTAACTAACTTATACACAACCACACTTTAGAACATGAAAAGCATAGCATTGGTTCGAATAGATTACCTGCATGCGGAGGAACTCATTTTCCTCGTTAATTGAAGTACGCCAAGGTGATCCTGGCTCCTGTTCAACATATATATAAATACAATATACAGATATTTAAAAAGAAAAAGAAGTGTTGATACTTGAATTAAACAACCCATGTTAATGTCTATTAACTGCAAAACCAATACAGAATGAAAGAAGCAAAAATCAAAGCTTATATCCGCATGATAATTTAACAAATCCAAGCATATTGTATGATGCTTTCAAATGATAAATAATGACACAAGTGCTTGTTGAAGTAAGAAATAGCATTATGGTCACAGGACAGGCTGGTATTTATATGGACTATACAAAAGCATTTAATGATTAAGAAGCTATATAATGGGAGGAGTTGATGCAGATCGAGTGTTAAGAGTGCTGTTTTTATGTTATGATTGGGAGGTTTTTGTGACCTTACAATTACATATTTAGATGCTAAGGTGAAGGGATTGACTATTGTGCCTTAAACCTGTGAAAGTGTATTTTTGTTATTTTAGATATAATTAAGGGATAGTTTAGTCATTCTTACATTATTAGGGTTTCTTGTCTCTTTATAAATATCATGTAATCCATCATTAGCAGTAAACCTTTGTTAATAGCAATAATAATTCTCGTCTCTGCAAACAAAACCAATTTCTCTATTCTCTATTTGCCCCCTATCCTTCTCCTTCTTCTCCTCTTCATATTCGCATCTACCCTCAATTCCAGGTAGAATTTTAATTCTAAATAAAGCAATTCATGCCTGTCCAAAGCCCATTACATAAAGCCAACCAAGGAAACTCCAATTAAAGTTAAGAAAAGGGAAAACACTACAACAATTTATATTCTCAAAGTTTAAACACAATAAATAAAAAATATAGAGCATAAAACAATTTCAAGTAAATTATTAAATTATAATCCTTGATTCAAGCATTACGATCCCCATTAGCAGTTTGGTTGGGTAGTTGAAATGATCAAGCAGCTCAAGGATGATGCAGTGGCAAATGGTTATCTATGGTTGAGAATAGAAGTTCAGGCTACAATTTCTCTACATTTGTTGCCTCCATTTTGGTCTAAAATGAATGATAAACAAAGAAATTAGCTTTGCTGGAAGCCTTATCAGGGAATTACCTGGGATGATAGCAGTATACTACCATCACTATGGGTATCATTTGAAAGATCAGAATTTCCTTTCTGTATCATAGAAACATTTCATAAGATTGATAAACAAACTTCAATCTCTGGGGGGAAAAAAAGGATTCATCTTCATATTTTATAAAAACAGTTGGGAAGAACCTGAATAATTGAAGGCTCTGATTCATACATAAGTTTCCAATCGAGTGCTTCTAGCAACTGCAAATTAACTCCAACGGTAAGTTTCTTATGCAGAAACATGGACATACATAAGAACGTGAGGAACAAATGTGAAAACATGAGAAGGAAAATGAAGTTTCAATATTGTGGAATCAATTTCAATACCTTATTCTGTAGTATCATGATCTGCTCATTCATCCTCTCCCGTTCGCCTTCTTCACAAAAAGACTTCAATCTGCATGTTGGATCACAAATAAGCAATAGCAATATAAACATTTCGATTTTTCAAAATAGATACAGAGAGCATTAGTGACTTATATAAGTTGATAAATTTAAGGGGAGTAATTCAATCATTTCAGACCAACAGATAGGACACGAAAAAATAAGTTTTGTTTCTTTATAGAAGATTAGCATGACACTTCTGTTGTGAAACTTAGAGATCTTCCCACCCAATGTTATACATATT
Organism: Heliamphora pulchella; assembly: GCA_032270985.1. Classification (NCBI taxonomy): domain Eukaryota; kingdom Viridiplantae; phylum Streptophyta; class Magnoliopsida; order Ericales; family Sarraceniaceae; genus Heliamphora; species Heliamphora pulchella. The sequence continues at coordinate 1,641,716 of JAULJZ010000002.1, read as the reverse complement.
GTAGTTCCAGCTCTAGTTATTTCTCTTCCAATACAAGTCATCATCACTGCGATTATATGTTCTAACTTCTAACTCAATTCCTAGCCTAAATCTGGACAACTATTGAGTAATACATTTTCTTTCATACCACACTATATTACATATATTTTTGTGAATAATTTTGTGCTTGTATATTATTAGATATGGCATAAAAAAGAACGAATGAAAACTAGCACTTGCCTTCTGATTTCTTCTTTTAGTCGCAAGTTTTCCATGGCAAATCTGGTCACTTCCTGATTCCGATCCACCTGGGCACGTAGGACCTCTATTTCCTTCAAATGTTCCTCCTTTTCCTTTAACAGGTGTATCTCGGTTGATATCTTTCCAGAAGCAACTGCCTCCAGCCTTTTTATTCCAGCTTCTCGAAACCGCAATCTCATTTTTAATCCTTGTATCTCATCTTCTCTTTGTTTGGCCTGATTCATCTCAGAATGCCAGAATTCAGTTTATTTTTCTAGAATCATCCCCTGAATTTGGGGAAAAGAAGGTTAAAGAGGAACATGGTCAACTTCTAGTGCCGAATACTAATTAGACAAAAAAAAACATGGAAGGTGTGTGACTGTATGATTCACATGGTATGAGCCAACAATATCTTCCTTTGCATTGTGTAGCATGTCTAGAAACAATTGGCAATTCAGACTAAGGCAACAAAAAACCAAGTCTCTTTCTATTCCACATACCAAGTGCATAGCTGCTTGATTTTCAGCAGCCAATGCCTGTAATGCAATATCTTTATCCTTTTCTCTCCGAAAAGCACCAACAAGGGCAACTTCATATTCTTTCTTCTGAAAAAAGGTAAAAGAAAGCTAATTAGAATCGACGTCAGAAACACTCCAAATCTCAAGCAAGAATGGTTGATACCCGTGACACCCTTTTATCAGAGATAAGCGGACTGAGAGATCCATCAAGTGCTTCCCACTTGAAGGATGATCCTGGAGATCCTAGAAAGGACACTGTCAAACCATCACTTTCATGGTTTTTGGCTCCCCCATCAACTAAACCTCTCAAACGAGACACTTCTTTCTGAACATAACAGAGATCAAAAATAAAATGAGTATCTTCAAATCAGCAGAAATGCTATAAATCTAAAACTATTTCACTTGGTTAACTAGCTTATCATTGAATAAAAGTGAATTTGATGTCCATCAATATCACTCTCTGATGAGTACTATAAGAATTGCTATTCCCAGGAAAAAAGAATACAAGAAAAAAAGAAGTTATTTCAAAATAATCAAGACCATCCACTTGGAAAGGAAATATTTAGAACAGCCAATTTTCTAATACATTTAATAAAGTGTCTACTGAATTGCAATCAACCAAATTTTCTGTTATTGACAAACTTGACAATTAAATAAATATTCAATAAGCCTCATAGGGCAAATGATACCAAATAAGCATTTATGTAGAGCACTTATATTTAACATCATAAAAAACTACATATCTCGAGCGCACAAGCATGTGAAGAATTCATCAAATTATCACACAAAATCATATTTCAATAGTTTTACCACCTAGATGTTATAGCAATATGCAAACGAGCAAAACCCATTCTTGCATGATAATCTCCCTTGTTTGCAACATATTTGTCTTGAATATGATATGATGTGACATGGCATTCTGGTGTTGGAACGTAGCCAACTTTCCAACCACCAGAAATGTGACTATCATGTGTTGTAATGGAAAATTGGAACAAAACCCAAACCCATTCCAAGTTAAGAAGGAAACATTTTAAATATGTTTTTCTATTACAATGTTTTTCTATGACAATCCATTTAGAAGTTGCTAACTACATGAAAATGAATTTCTACAAACAAGCCACTTTGCAAGACTTGTTCAAATAATATAATGAAATGTAGTATCTCACTATATGGAATAAATGTGAATAGCACCTTAAGTTGTTGGATTTGGACCCGCATGGCAAGGACATCGCCAGAAGCATCTTCATTCACAACAGCCTAAAAAGACACAGCAGCTTTCAATTTGCAGTAGCTAAAAAAAATGAATAAGATAAACAATATTTTAGAAGGTATAATAACATCAAAGCACCCTCCTATAAACCAAAAGGCCGAAACAATCACATTTGAGATTCACAACCATTAGAGGGAAGGGAAATGGGAAAATAGATCCAAAAACATGTTCAAGTGGTGAAGTTTAGATGTAACACTCAAAAAGGTAATAAATCTGTAGTATCAGGTAGGTAACCTTCTGTTAAGATTGATGTATAGACGTAAAAAATAGAGAAAAAGTAGAAAAGAGAGCTGAGAGAGAATTGGTGAGTGAGAATGAGAGAGCACCCAAAATTATTCGCTCACTTATCACTGTTATTTATATAATAAGACCAAAATACCAAAAGTACAATAATACCCCTAACTTAACACTCCCTCTCAAATTGACGCATAGATATTTCTCATACCTAATTTGTATACAATTGGTTGAAACATTTTACTATTAAGCCCTTTAGTAAAATATCTACTAATCGATCTTCCGACTTCATAAAGGGCATACAAATTAAGCTCTGACACAATTTCTCCTTGATGAAATGTCTGTCAATCTCTATATGCTTCATTCGGTCATGTTGTACCGGGTTATAAGCAGTATTAATGGCAGTCTTGTTGTCATAATACAACTTCATAGGTTTGTCGCCCTCAATTCCCAAATCCTTTAACAGTACTTGGAGCCATATAAATTCGCAAATGTTATGTGCCATAGCCCTATACTCAGCTCCTGCGCTTGATCCAACTACCACTGTTTACTTTTTATTTCGCCAAGTAACCAGATTACCTTTTACAAATGTGCAATACCCTGGTGTAGATCATCTGTCATCAATAGAACCAACCCAATCTGCATCTATGGAAGTTTCCAATTTCACGTGGTTGTTATGAGAGAATAGGAGCCCTTTTCCAGGTGCCAACTTAAGATATCACAAAATACGATAAGCAGTGTCAAGATGTACACTACAGAGATCATGCATGAATTGACTGACAACCCCTACAGCATATGCGATATCAGGTCTTATGTAAGATAGGTATATTAGTCTTCTTACAAGCCTATGAAATTGACTCTTATTGACAGGTTCTTCATCACCACTATTGAGGCGATGATTAGCCTCAATGGGTGATTCTGCAGATCGACAACCTAACATGCAAGTTTTCTCTACAAGGTCAAGAATATACTTTCTTTGAGAAATGTAGATCCCATTATCTGATCTAACCACCTCAATTCCAAGAAAATATTGTAGCATCCCCACATCTTTCATCTGAAACTCTTTTGATAGGTTTTCCTTAAGACGAGATGCTTCCTCAGTATCATTACTTGTCACAACTATGTCATCAACATATATAATAAGAATTGTGATATTATTATTGCCTTACTTGATAAATATAGTATGGTCTGCATGACTCTGTCGGTACCCAAATCTTAACATAGACTTGAAGAATCTATTAAACCAAACTCTAGTAGACTATTTTAGCACATATAGGGCCTTTTTCAATTTGCACACCTTCCCTTCAGTTTCACAACATGAGAAACCTGGTGGTACATCCATATATACCTCTTCCCCTAGGTCTCTATAGAGAAATCCATTCATATCCAATTGCTAGAGAGGCCAACCCATATTAGTAGCACAAGATAAGAGTACCCAAATTGAGTTCATTTTGGCTACTAGAGCAAAAGTCTCCTAATAGTTAATACCATAAGTCTGGATAAAGCCCTTAGCAACTAGCTTTGCCTTGAATCTCTCAATTGATCCATCTGCCTTATACTTTACTGTAAATACCCATTTGCACCCAATTGTCGTCTTCTCTTTTGAAACAGAAACAAACTCTCAGGTACCATTCTTTTTTAGGGCTGTCATCTCCTCAACCATAACCTTCTTCCACGTAGGATTCGTAATAGCTTCCTTTCAATCTTACGGGATTGATATAGAGGACAAAGACGACACAAAAGCATGATATGGGGCTGATAAAGAGTTATATAAGACAAAATGAGAAATTGAGTGTAAAGTACATATCCCAACGCCTTTTCGAAGGGCGATAGGTAAGTTACAAGTATCAAGATAAAAAACAGAGAACTCATTATCAGGTGGATAGGTGGGAGAGTCTAAACCGGAGGACGAAGATAGCAATTGACAATGTGGTAGTGGCACACGAATTGCCTGATCTTTCGTACAATGAGAATAAGTATGCAGATCCGTTCTATTCAATCGTCCAACAACTTCTTGCTCTATTCCATCCTTACTGAACTCTTCCTTCTCCCCCTCACTAGGAATAAGGTTTTGCTGGGTAAGATTTAAAAAAAAAACAAATTCGAAGACTCCTGATTATGCGGAGTCAGTGTATTTGACGGTAATATCTCTTTGAGTCCATATGTCTCTCCTAGAAAAGATGTCTCAAGAGAACAGAAAACTCCTAAAAAGTAACATCCATACTGATAAATATTTTGCGAGTGGCCGAAGCATAGCATTTATAACTTTTTTTGGGTAGCAAAGGAGCCAATGAAGATACGTTTAACAGCCTTAGAATTCAATTTGCCACAAGGGTGTTTGAGTACATGAACAAAGCAAGTACAACCAAAAAACTAGGGCAAAAGAGAGGAGACTCGGGAAGAATCCAAAGGAGTTTTGAACTAAAGGACACTAGATGGAAAACGATTGATAAGATAAGCTGTAGTAAGAACTACCTAGCTCCAAAAAGACTTGCGAACATGCATAGTAAGGAGAAATGAACGAGTAACCTCAAGAAGATGACAATTTTTCCGTTTAACAACTTCATTTTGGTCAGGAGTGCGAACACAACTTGTCTGGAAAAAGAATACCATGAGCCTTTAGATAAGCGCAAAAACCACCATCAAGATACTCAGTCCTGTTATCAATCCAGAAAATCTCGATGTTGGCATCAAACTGGATGTGTACAATTTGATGAAATTTTTGAAAACATGAAAACACTTCACTTTTAGGGGCTGTTTGTTTGGGGGATATACCATGAGGGATTGGAGATAAAATCCCATAAGTTTTCAAATCAAGTGTTTGGTGGATCCAAATAAGGTAGATATACAATCCAAAGTAACCTCTTATTCATGGATTAAATATACCATGGAAGAGGTATAACATATCCCTCCCATTGCAAAAAACAATTTTAGCCCTCAAATATAGGTAAAAACATATTTTTGAATTTGTGTTGAGGACAAATAGGTAAAAACATATTTGATTTTTATTTTACAAATCAATATCTACTCATATCTACAAATCAATATCTACTCATATCCGAAACAAAAACAAACATATTATATGTTTATATCCAAGTATAACATATCCGATATTATATTCAATCATTTTATATCTACCTGTACATCCGAAAGTATTCTATATCCGCTAATTTATCTCCGACCAACCAAATGGACCCTTATTGCGGAGTAAATATACCTAAGTAACACGAGAATGACAATCAATAAACCACCAATAACCAAAAATAGAAGTAACAGGTGAGGGACCGCATACATTAAAATGGATAATCGTGAAAGGAAAATCTGTGTGCTTATTGACTAAAGGGTAAACAGATCGTTTATGTTTTGCAAGTTCACAAATCTCACACAAAAAATTATTTCTAAAATAGTGTTTAACTAAAAAAGGAAAAAGTCTCTATAAAACTCCAAAAGAAGGGTGCCCCAACGACGATGCCACAGATGTAGCTGCAAAAGTATAGTTTTGGTATCAGCATAGGGAGCCTGGTCAAACTTTGAAGGTGAAAGGGAAGTGGACGACGAAATATACAGTAAGTACAGGTCACCATGTGCACTACCACTACCAAATACAGAAGACAAAGAGCCATCAGCTATTCTGACCTTATCTTTACCAGAACAAGTGGTGTAAGAGAAAAATAAAGTAAAAGAGCCAGTTATATGATCAGTGGTACCTGAGTTAATGATTCAAGGTGTATGAGAAGTGACCGCACTAAGTACACTGGGAGATATACCTAAATGAGCAAAGTTAGAGGAGAAAGTGGAGGTTGTAGAAGAAGAGATGTCAACCTGAGCCATCAAGCACCTAAGAGTAGTAAACTCTGCCTCGGAGAGAGGGCCAATCTCACCAGATGTGCTAGCAAGGATCTCAAAAAGATGAGCGTGGGAGCGAATGGGGCTACTACATCCCCCACCACATCCGGCTCCATGTCCCTGAGTAGAACGACCATATAACTTCTAGCAATGATCAATAGTATGACAGGTTTTTCCACAATGCTCACAGAGCTGATCTCCGGGTACTGAGCCATTCTTCTCTCCAAATTTGGTATTACTAGGTTGGCATGTGCGGGGAATAGATGTGACAATTAACACATACCGCTCCTAACTGGAAAGAGAAACCATAGCATGACAACGGCTCTCTTCCTACTGGACATAAGCATATACCTGTCGTAAAGTAGGAAACGTATCTCGACCCAATATCTGGACACGAATCAGATCATAGTCAACATTGAGGTCAGCAAGGAAATCATAAACTTACTCCTTTTCTACCATCTTATGAAAAGCAGCAGCATCAGTAGTACAAACGACATGGAAATCCTGATAGTAATCAATCTTAATCCACAAACAAGTTAACTCGACGTAATATTGAGCCAAGGATTAGACTTTCTGATCTAATCCACGAAGTTTCTTCCCCAACTCGTATAATTCTAAAATGTGACTAATGCAGGGCCGCATAGACTGTAATAGTCAGGACATGACAAGAGTATTTTCTTCTATCCACTGTGTGTGAGAAGGCCCTACGACTGTTGGTTATTTAGTTTCACTAGTGATATACCCAAATACACTGCGAGCACCAATTGCTAAACTTCCAGGCACGAGACCAGATCAAATAATTGCTACCATCCAACTTGACAGGACTGATCTAAAGAGACAGGTTATCTGTAAGAGTCTTGAAACGAGTCAACTGGTGTCCTCGTGACTACCAGAAGGTTTTCCAATATTAAACATAGCCATGGGTAACCAAGAAAAAGCAATACGAAACAGACAGATGCAATGAGCTTTGAACATATGCAAATCAAGTAGAACTGAACCACTAGAGTACCAATAATATCAAGAACATCATACCAGATTGCAACAAAGTCAAAAAGGAACCAAAGAAATGGTTGGAACCCTAACAAATCCACACAAACAACATAGTAACTCTAACCGCGGCGTGTGGTAGTTCACAAACACCCAAGGAGTTTCAAACAATACTGGTTGACATTGATGGAGGCTCAAAAACACTAGTCGCGATTTGAACCGGAGCCAAAAATCTGATCTGATGTCAAAAAAACCCTAATCGCAAGCTGGCCAAACTTAAAATCAACCAAAAAATATTCAAAAATGAATCGACCCTTTTAGAACCTTAAATACCTCTAATCAGCACCCATGGACCAAGAAGATACCATCGATTCAAACTGAGAACACCGCAATCGCGATTTGCGATGTAAACCCTAGGCAACGCCGAAAAAAGAAAAAATTCAAAATAAATACCAAACAGCCTTGGAAAAAAGAGGAAAAAACATGATTGTTGTTAGTAATAGCCTATAATTCTTATTATTGTTATTATTAGTGGTACCTTATTATAGTTATAATTATGTGTGTGTGGGTATATGGATGTAATGGTGTTCCTTTGTGTTTAGTATAAATAAGATTGTTCGCCTACCAGTTTAGTATGGCTTCTTATTATTTTACCTTTTCTATCAGAGCCACCAAACCCTAGCCTCCACCACTGTTGCCGCCACCAAACCCTAGCCTCCACCACTGTTGCCGCCCCTAGCCACCATCCCGCGACCCTCTTTCTGTCGCACAACCACCCAAACCACTGAAACACCATCCTCCTCCACTGTTACCGAAACCCTAGCTCTCCCACCATCCCGAAACCCTAGCCACCTTCCCACAACTCTCTCTTTGTCGCACAAGCACCTAAACCACTGAAACACCATCACGACCAACGCAACCCCACCGTCGACCACCGAAACACCACGGACGACCCACATCGCCCTACGCCGACCCTTCCACGGCCACCGCCGACCACCGAAACACCAGCGATAACCACCATCGGCCTTCATCAACCTGTCTACAGCCATCGACGACCAACCCTAAGCACTCGACGACCCACTGTCTCCCTCACCGACCCTCTGTCTTCCTTTCTACAGCCATCAGACTAACCCTAAGCA
>JAULJZ010000002.1:1619558-1633403 GCA_032270985.1 Heliamphora pulchella | reverse complement strand
ATACCTCTGCTATTCATATTGCTACAAACCCAGTATTTCATGAGAGGACGAAACATATTGAGGTTGACTGTCATTTTTATCGTGAAGAAAATCAGAAAGGAGTTATTACATTTGGGTCTATTCCTACATGTGAACAGGTGGCAGATATTTTTACCAAAGTATTACCGGATCCGCGTGTCTCGTATTTATGTAACAAGCTGGACAAGGTTGATATATATGCTCCAACTTGAGGGGGTGTAAGTAGTAGCTTATAATTCTTATTATTGTTATTATTAGTGGTAGCTTATTATAGTTATAATTATGTATGTGTAGGTATATGGATGTAATGGTATTTTTTTGTGTTTAGTATAAATAAGATTGTTCGCCTACCAGTTTGGTATGGCTTCCTATTGTTTTACATTTTCTAACAATTGTGATCCTAAATATTAGTCGATCATCTGGGGAAAATTTTTTTTTTTTTTGCAATGACTAATTCAGAGATGAAAAGAGAAAAAGAAAATAAATGAGAGAAATCGTTATATCTCCCTTACACAAGATTTTGCTCTGATACCATATTAAGATTGATGTATACATGGAGAAACAGAGAAAAAAGTAGAAAAGAGAGCAGAAAAAGAATTGGTGAGTGAGAATGAAAAAACACCCAAAAGTAGGATTCGCTCCCTTACAACTGTTATTTATATAATAAGACCAAAGTACCAGAAATACAATAATACCCTTAGCTTAACACCTTCTAACCAATGTTCATATGATAAGTAAAACAAATGCATATAAAATGGCAAATTAAATAATCCCTACATGGTTCTTGATGAATTTAGCACGTTGTGCAAACTTCAATGTGCTTAGAGTCTCCAGTGAACAGCTGCAAAGGGCCCAAATAATAATAGTACAGAAGTATGTTAAAAAACAAATAACCAAAGTTCTAAAATCAAAAGGTATAGATGTAAATGAGATTTTCCAAATATATAATTCTAAAGAAAAATAAAACAACTGATCACTTAAAAAGGACTCATTTTGTAGAAGTTCAGAATTTATTGAGAAAATGAATTCAATCAAGCATATGAGGGTAAAACAATGTACTTGATTTAGCCTCACATGCAGGTAAGATTCAAATATAGCTGTGGTCCCCAGGAAATAGATTGAAACCATTTATATGGATGGAAAGATAGAGTCGGAAAGAAAGAAGCAATATGAAAACTGGAAACACTGACCAAGTAGATGGGCTAACATTTGCAATTATGATCGTTTTTGAGTTCCCTCCTAGTGAATCCTGAACAGGAACCAAGAGAGGAGACGTATAAGATGTGTCGGCTTCTTGCTCCAAAACTATAGATAACAGAAGAACTTGAAGCACTCCTTTCTAACTAAGCCAATATAATGTAGACAAGTATGAACACTGTCAAGTACTGAATCTTTCAACCATCCAAGCAATTTATTTACTTTTTAAGGAGAGAATTCCAGATTTTTAAAAAAAAAGTAAAAGAGTTGCAAAACCATAAGCTCTTTCAAAACTGTAATCTCTATTCAATAAACATATTGAACTGTGAGTTTGGGGTATAACATTTTTTAACATAAACAAAAAGAAATGAAGTCATAGATATTACACAAAATAGAAGCAGCATGTGCTCATATGCAGAAATTTGTAGAAAAAAAATTTAAATTTCCTAAAAGACGACTCTTCTATGCTACTGCATACTCGATACATGATTTTTTTTCCTAAAATAGCCTTGCTACATCATATGCTTGGTAGGAAGTACAGATATGGAAAAACAAAAAGAAAAGTAAGATACAAATATGCCTAGGACATGTTTACAAAAATAAAATAAAACTTTTATATTGTATTATTTATAAAATTAAACTAAAAGTAAAAATTAATATTTTTTATTTAAAATATTCAATAATTACTCAAGTCAAGAGTAAGTTATAAAGAAAAAAATTCACATAAAGTACTAAAAGATTATCTAGATGGTACATTCATAACAATAAAACCAAAACATTAACTAAATAGAAAATAAATTTTTTTTAAAAAAAAAACTTGAAATGCATCCAAACCATATCCCATGCATATCCAAAACTTAGCTCGTGCGTATGCCCTTGTATTTCGTGTGCATCCAAAACGTATTGAAAACTGAAAAAATAAAATTTAATTTTTGAATACTTTTCAGCCGTATCCGATACATAGTAAGTTTATAACAAGTGAGCACCTTACCCTGAAGAGCCAACCATAAGAAGACAACAACCTTTGAAATGACACCCCAACTACCAGCCCTATCTACCCCATGTATCGGTATTTGATACGTATGTAATACTCCTATGGGACCTTTTTTGAACTATCCATTATTCATAGGATACTTGTAAAGATCCAAAGTAACACCATATAAAATTTAATAAATATGATGATATCTATGAGGAAAAAGTCGCATTTTTTCACCTGAAGCAAAAATGTGAGCTTTGAATCCCGGTATGGAACATGCAGCGACTTCCCATTAGAGATGTTCACAAGGTTCATAATCACAAGTCTGAAGATCCAAGACCAAAAACCAAGAAGGTATCATCTTCAGGAAAACAATAAATTTGGTTTGATTCCCATTATAACATTCAAAAATATAGATGGTGAAATTCTTAATCAACTTTAAAACAACATGGATGAAAAGGAGGGAGAACAAACCCCAACGTTGAAAGAGACTTGTTGATATTTGTAGCTTCCTTTAGACGTTCCCCTTCAGCACCAGAACTCTTCTGCCTGTAATTAACCTTGTTAAATCTATGTATAGCATTTAATCCTGTTGTCACCATACTTTATTCATTGATGTTTACCTTTCAGAACCAGCTAAATCCACAAGATTAAGCCGAGCAAACCGATGATGAGTTACACCCTGGGATTCCCACTAAACAAGATTCGTTGTTTACAATAGCAAACCCATTGAAAAAACAAGGACGTCAGTACTCGTGGAGACTTGAGTGAAATAAGAAGAAAAAGAGAACTACTCACCATACTTTCAATGATGCATGTAAACACACTATGAGAGCGACTACTTGCATGATTCATATTGGTGGCAGCTACTTTCCTGTTTGTTGCACCCTGAAACATGATTATATTGGTGAGACTAATATGTAATGTTTGTTCCTTGAATGACAGACATCAAATGTAGTACATTATTAGTCCAACAGCATGTGGACCATCCATAATCAAGCATTGATATTTGATCCTGAATACCCAAAGCAAAATAAACTAGATCGAGGAACATTTGAAGTGCTTTTTTCGATGGAGAGCTCTATGCATGCCCCTACAAGATTTCTTTTAACACACTCAAATCTTTAGGGGGAGCAAGAGAAAACAAAGTTAAATGTAAATATGTTATAACAGGATATGTAGCATGCTCAATGATGCCCACATTTCCAATTTCAGCTCACTGATTCTCAATTAAGGTTCATAGTTAAACAGAAAGCAAATGGCATTCATGTAAACTGACACATTTGGCACCTTTAATCTTGCAAAGTTGGACGAATTTTCTTAGATTCCTTCTGTTCTTTTCATTTCCGACTAGCAGCTAAAGGGCAATGTCAACAGTGATTATTAAATTTCATCATATACTATCACTATCCACTCCAAGTTCTTACTCTGTTTGGAGATATACGCAAATGAGCCCACGCAATATTTCCATTCTCATGAGTTCATTGTATAAGTCAATAAGGGACTAGATTTAGGTATATGGCATTGACCTCTGGCCTAGCCAACTTGTTGCAAATCCTTTATCAGATTCAATTCTATTATAAAAACTAAACTCACTGCTTATAGAATTTCAAACTTCCCCTTACTCAAAAACCTGATAAGCTAACGAGATAAAAGTTATTGACTTGCTGGAATCGAGGACCAGTAACGACAGAGTAAATTAAATGCAGCTAATTGCATACTTGTACAAGTTGTTGAATCACATCTCGGGCCCTCGTAACTTCAACCTCTTTGAGATTATCCACATAAATCCCTTTCTTGGTGTCTTCTCTTATCTATGTAGAGATCAAGATTTTTTTAGCAATCATTTCAATGTGGAGAAAGTAAATAAATACATGGAAAAAACAATTAAACATGTTAGCTATTGGTACCTGTAAGTTGGTTGAGGATGGATCTAAAAGATCAAGAATTTGTTCATTATATATTTCTAAGAAAGAACATTTGCAAGTGAATTTTAACTTTTCTTCCCTGCGTGCCTCCTTTTCCTGCACAACACAACTAAAACATGAACATTAAAATCTTGGCACAGAAAATGGACACAAGTTCTAGGAATTAGCCTGATTTAGAAGCTGCAAAAGCAAACAGAAAAGCATGAATTGAAATACTAGTATTGCAAATCGTGACTGGAATCGAATCAAATCGAATCAAGAATCATAAGCATTTGCAAAGAGTACAATAGTGTTTAAAAACTTCATATGTATAAAATAAAATAAAATAATTAATATTAACATAAATTATACAATAACAACATAATTAGAAATCAAAATGTGAAAGATATTCACCTTCATCACCAGAGATTTTAGCTCAAATCAAACTAATCATAAGATTTTTTAAAATCTTTTTTGGAGTTCAAAAAAATAGACCAAGAAATCTCAAAAATAGTAAAATAAGAGAATAGAAATTAAATATAAAGCATTTCAAAATATATTTTGTATGCCTATTTGTTAATAAAAAAAAGGTTTAAAAAAAAGGTGGAACCGTCGAGTCAAATGTTTAAACTCGTATCATTTTAAATTACGTATGTGTCACTAAAATAAAAATAAATAATTTATTAAAGAAGATATTTTCATCATAAACATTATAAAAGACGTATTTTGATATTTTTCTACCTAAAAGAAAAATAATAAAAAAGAAAAAAGAATTTAGCAAACCTGCCTAGTTATTATTAAATCCTCTAAAACACTTCAAAACATATTGTGTATGCTTATTGATAATAAGAAAAAGTTTAGAAAAGATGTCGTGACACCGTTAAATTCAATAATTAAACTCCTATCATTTTGATCTATATTTGTTTCACTAAAATAAAAATAAATAATTTATCAAAAGTAAGATTTTCATCTTAAACATACATCCTAAAAAGATGTATTAGGCATTATTCTACCTATGAAAGAAATAAGAAAAAGAGTTAAAACTAAAGGATCTGCCCGGTTCTTATTAATTCTTCTAATCACCAAAAGAAGGACAAAGAGATACTTTCGCAAGTTTGGAAATAAATGGGATCATTTTAATTTTATTTCTTCTTTTCACGATAAAAACATTAAGGCATTTTCAAAAAAAAAAGAGGGGGGGGGGGGGACTAGTAAATAAGAGGTTTGAAATTTGTTAAATTTGATAATTTTAAGAATTACATGAATCATAAATATTGACCTGTGAATCAAATCGTAAATCGTAAAACGCATCGCGATTCTATCACAAATAGATACACTCATCTATTTGTATCGATTTATGTATGAATCGTGAATCAAATCATGAATTGAGGGATTCTGATAACTATGGTTCTTCATATGCACGTCCAAAATCTATACATGCATGTATACGCATTGTGCAAAAGTTTTTTATTACATATCTGAAGGTCAATGGGGGTATAATTGTAATGTCCTTGACACAATGATATTATAAATACATATGAGTGAAGGAGTTTAGGATAACTTCATTTGAAATTTCTGCTTTCTTTTCTCCTTTTCGTATCTTTTTTTTTTTTCGTCTCCAAAATCCTAAATTCATATTTTAGGACTCAACTTGGTATCAGAGTATTATAATACCCTAGAATGAGCCATAAAGTTTTGGACTTCATTGCAAGGTAACAGAGTCATGCTGATGTCATCTTGCATACGATGACGTCAACATGCCTTCGTTGGTTCGTACGGACAGTGATTGTCAACGATTACATGAATCAAACCATCGTGATGTCATGGTAATTATGGTGATTTTTGTATATTTTTTATGCTGTTTGATGCGTCTTTCGATTTTTCATAACTATTTTCGAACATAAAACCCTAAGTCACAATTTGTCAATTGAGGCTTTACAAGCTATTTTCAATGGGCGATATCCATTATATAGGCACCAAATCTTATTGTTTAGGTCTCATGATTTCGGCTTCATTTTTGAGCAACTGACGACATTTGCAAACACGTTTTGGTTATCAGCTGCTTGTTTATGTTCGAAGATAACCTGTTTGGTTCGATTTGGGCTCTGGTTTTGGTCTTTTGATAGCTTTTTCCTCGTGAGCATTATTCCAGTTTTGTACTTCGTTTTGGTTCTGGTTGGGTATATACTAAGGTTATTTTCAAGTTCGATACATTTGTTTGGCTGGGTTTGGTCTTTTTCTTGATAGTCAAGTCGATATGGCTAAAACAAAATTTGTTGAAGTTCAAGATGATGATTTACTGAGATGTGTAATCTTGAAAGCCTCAGCACATGTTTTTAAGGTTTTTCTCAAAGGCAAACAGAGATTAAACTACTTTACAGGTCCTCCACCCAAAGGGGATTCTGTGTTGTCCAATTGAGAAATTGCCAATTTTATTGTTATGGGCTGGTTATAGTATAGTTTGGAGCCTCATATAACAACTACCGTAAAGTTCAGTGATACTTCTAAGCAAATTTAGGACTCTCTTACAGACACTTTCTCGAATCAAAACAATGTCTCCCATGTTTATGAGGTACATGAGCATCTTTTCCAACTAAACAAGCTGGAAAGCCTTTATTTGAATATTATAGTAAGCTTAAAAGTTTGTGGGATCAGATGTTACAGTACTATTTGTTCACTACCGATTTATAGTAACAGAAGCATAGATGGAAGGATTTTATGAGATGGTTATGGCATAATTTAAGGCCTTATATTGCGACTACCGTAGAGTTCAGTGGTACTTGTGACCAATTTGGGACTCTGTTGCATGCACTTTCTCAAATTAAAACAATATCTCTCATGTTTATGAGTTATATGAGCATCTTTTCACAACTAAACAAGCTAACAACCCTTTATTTAAATATTATAGTAAGCTTAAGAGTTTGTGGAATTAGTTGTTCAGTATTTATCCATTCACTACCGATTTATAGCAACAAAAGCGTAAATGGAAGGATTTTATTATTGCAAGTGTTAGTCTCTAGTTTAGATTATGAACATCAAGACTTTAAGGATCAAACTTTTGCTAGTGAGATCTTATCTACGGCAGCTAATGTGTATTCTCGATTGTTACTATTAAGTTAAAAGCATTATTGTACTTTGTATCTTGGTCTCATTATATAAATAACAGCAATATGGGAGTGAACCCTATTGTTAGTTGCTCTCCCATTCACTACCGCAATAATTCTCTCTCAAGGTTTTTCCTCTATTTCTCAATCTTTACAGTAATCTTAACATTGTACCAGAGCAAGATCTTAAGTAGGGAAGATTTATTATTTTTTCCTCCTTTTTATTCTTTTTCTTTTTTTCTTTTCTAAATTCGTCATTGTTAAAAAAAATTTTAAAAAAATCATCCCAGATGATCGACTAGCCCCGATCTACAAAGCCATGATTTTTCCCTCCTTTTTTTCGATTGTTTGATATTTTTTCCAATGTTTTCCTTTTTTTGGCGTCAACGGCTTCTTCTTCACAAATCATGTTTTAGAACCCTTCCAACCTTCAATTGATGGGTTTTTCCTTTCATGGGTGCCGTTTAGGGATCTCCAAGGCTCGAATCAACTCTATTGTTGATCTTTAGTTGATTTCAGAGTACGACCAAGGCTTTTTGTTTGACTTCAGCGTTGCGGCTAGGGTTTGCGCAACTTGTTCTGGTTTTTTTCAACTTCTTACTCGAATCAATGTTGGTTAGCACTCTTTGGCTGTTTGTGAACTACCACAAGTCACGGCTAGGGTTGCTTTGTGGTTTTTTGCAGATTTGCTATGGCGGCTAGGGTTTGCAGCTATTGCTTTGATCTTTTTTCGGCTTTCAATGATTTGGTATGAGTTGATTTGCATGTTTTGAATATTATTGGTTCTCTCGTGGTTCAGTTCTACTTCGATTCCTGTCTGTTGCAACGTTCAGTGATTTTTTGGTCTCTTACTGCTTCTTATTGGTTCTCCATGGCCATGTCTAATACTGGAAAGTCTTCTGGTGAACATGAGAACACTGGGTTGACTCGTTTTGAGACTCTTACTGGTAGTTTTTCTTTTTAGATTAGTCATGTTAACTTGAGTGGTAGTAATTATTTGATTTGACCTCATGCCTGTAGTTTAGCCATTCTACTTGTGGTGTATCTGAGTAAATCACTAGTGAAACTAAACAACCAACAGTTGTGGAGCCTTCTCACACACGACAAATAGAGGAAAATGCTCTTGTCATCTCATGGTTATTACATTTTATGAAGCCCTCAATTAGTCGCAGTTTTTTACTTCTTGATGCAACACATAACATTTGGTTTGCTGCTACTCAGACTTACTCTCAAATTGGCAATGATGCTGAGCTTTGTGAATTGTGGAAGAAACTCTGCGGCTTAGATCAGAAAGACCAGTCCCAAGCCCATTATTTCGTCGAGTTGACTAGTATTTGGAACGAGATTGAATATTATCAGTATTTTCAGGCTATTTGTACTACTGATGCTGCTGCAGTTCAGAAGATAGTGGCAATGAGAGGGTTTATGATTTTCTTGTTGGCCTAAATGTTGAATATGATCCAATCCGTGTCAGATTTTGGGTAGCGATCCGTTTCCTACTTTGAGGCAAGTGTATGCTTATGTTCAGTAGGAAGAGAGTCGGCGTCATGCTATAGTTCCTTTTTCTAGTTAGAAGCATTCTGTGTTAACTGTCAAGTCTCTCACCCGAACAAGCAAGCCTACTCATTTTAAATCTGGGGAGAATAATGGATCCGTAGCTCGAGACCAGTTACGCTGTGAGCATTGTGGTAAACCCCGTCATACTATCGACTAGAACTGAAAGTTACATGGTCGTCCTCCTCGGGGAAATGGAGGTGGCCATGGTAACGGACGTAGTGGTCCTATATGCTCTCAAGCTCATCTTTCTGAGACCTTTGTCAACGCATCTGATGAGACTAGCCCCCTCTTTGAAGCTAAGTTGACTACTCTCATGCGCCTAATGGCTTGTGTTGACATCTCTCCTTCTACTGCCTCCACTTCCTCCTCCAACTTCGCTCACTCAAATATTTCTCGTAGTGCACTTAGTGCTATTGGCTCTCATATTCCTTGGATCATTAACTCGGGTGCCACTGATCATATGACTGACTCTTCCCCTTTTTTTTTCCTCCTACTCTACTTGTTCCAGTAAAGATAAGATCTGAATAGTCGATGGGTCTTTATCCTTAGAATCTGGAAAAGGTTCTATCTATTGCTCTTCTTCGATTTCTCTCTCATCTTTTTTCATGTTCCCAATTTTTCTACTAACATCTTGTCGGTTAATCGTCTTACCAGTTCATTAAACTGTTCTATAACATTTTTTCCCATTCATTATGTGTTTCAGGAACTGGTAACAGGCAGAATGATTGACAGTGGGAGTGCGCATGGTGGACTGTACTCATTGGATGTTCCTTCTTCCTCTTCTCTTTCACCTTCACTGTCTAGCCAGACTCTCCATGCTAATACAGAAACATTACTTTTGCAGTTACATCAGTGGCATCGTCATTTGGGGCATCTTTCTTTTGGGGTTTTAGAGAGACTTTTTCCTTCTTTAGTTAAACATTGTGCTAGAAATACTTTTTTGTGTGAGGCTTGTGAACTTGTAAAACAAAAACGGTCTGTTTACCCTTCAATTAATAAACACAGTGATTTTTCGTTTATGATTATCCATTCTGATGTTTAGAGCCCTTCACCTATTATTTCTATTTTTGGTTGCCGGTAGTTTATGGCTTTTATTGACTGTTATTCCGTGTCACTCGAGTATATTTTCTTCGCACTAAGAGTGAAATTTTTTCGCGTTTTCAAAATTTTCATCTAATGGTGCGTACCCAGTTTGATGCCAACATCAAATTATTTCGTATTGATAATGGGATTGAGTATTTTTATAGGGTTTTGCGCCTATCTGGAGGCTTATGGAATTCTTTTCCAAACGAGATGTGTACGCACTCCTGAACAAAATAGAATTGCGAAATGCAAAAGTCGTCATCTTCTTGAGATTGCTTTTCACTCTGCATGTTCCCATGTCATTCCAGAGTAAAGCAATCCTTACCACTGCCAATCTTATCAATCGTCTGCCCTCTAGTGCTCTTCAATTCAAAACTCCTTTAGAGCTTCATCCCGGGTCTCTATCTATCTCTTTTCTTCCGCTTAGGATTTTTAGGTTTACTTGCTTTGTTCATGCACCAAAACACCCGGATGACAAATCGGATTCTAAGGTTGTTAAATGTATCTTCTTTGGCTACTCTTCTATGCAAAAAAGTTATAAATGTTACGCTCCTACCACTCGCAAGGTGTTTGTAAGTATAGATATTACTTTTTGGTAGATTGTCTTTTTTCTGCCCCCTGAGACATTTCTTCTGGGGGAGACATATAGATTGGATGAGATGTTGCCATTGAATACAAAAATTC
This sequence comes from Heliamphora pulchella, assembly GCA_032270985.1. NCBI lineage: Eukaryota > Viridiplantae > Streptophyta > Magnoliopsida > Ericales > Sarraceniaceae > Heliamphora > Heliamphora pulchella. Next base: position 1,622,877 of record JAULJZ010000002.1, on the reverse strand, counting down.
AGCATAATCAAAGTCTCAAGGCTTAGTTTTTCTGAATCTTACACAGCAAGACCTTATTCTTACTAAGGGGAGAAGGAAGAGCTGAGTGAGAGGGAAACAGCGCAAGATGTTGCTGGACGATTAAATAAAATTGATCTGCATACTTATCCTCGACGTAAGAAGGATCAGACTGCTCGTGCACTACTATCACCTTGCCAGTTGCTATCTTTGTCCCCCATTTCAGTCACTTCCACTGATTTCACCCCGTACTTGTGACTTACCTATCGCCCTTCAAAAAGGCATTAGGACAAGTACTCAACATTCAATTTCACATTTTGTCTTATATGACTCATTATCAAACCCATATCGTGCTTTTGTCTCGGCTTTGTCCTCTATATCGATCCCACAGGGTTGGAGGAAGTTATTGCGGATTCTAAGTGAAAAAAGGCTATAATTGAAGAGATGACAGCTCTGAAAAATAATAGTACCCAGGAGTTAGTCACTCTTCCAAAAGGGAAGAAGCCAGTTGTGTTCAAATGGGTATTTATTGTCAAACACAAGGCAGATGGGTCAGTTGAGAGATTAAAGGCAAGATTAGTTGCTAAGGGCTTTACCCAAAATTATTGTATTAATTATTAGGAGATTTATGCTCTAGTAGCCAAAATGAATTCAATTCGAACGCTCTTATGCTGTACTGCTATAATGGGTTGGCCTCTCCGACAATTAGATATGAAGAATGCATTCCTCCATGGGGACTCTAGAAGAGATGTATATAGATGTACCACCAGGTTTTTCATCCCATGAAACTGAAGGGAAGGTGTGCAAATTGAATAAGACTTTACATAGGCTAAAACAATCTCCTAAAGCCTAGCTAAAGAGTTTGAGATGAAAGATCTGAGGCCATTACGATTTTTTCTTGGAGTTGAGGTAGCTAGATCAAATAATTGCATCTTTATTTCCCAAAAAAAGTATATTTTCGATTTTCTAGAGAAAATTGGCATGTTGGGTTGTCGACCAACAGATTCTCCTATTGAGGCTAATCGTTACCTCAGTAGTGGAGCTACAGAACTTACCAACAAAGGTAGATTTCAGAGACTTATGGGAAGATTGATATATCTATTTCACACTAGGCCTGAAACTCCATATGTTGTGGAGGTTGTCAGCCAGTTCATGCATGACCCCTGTAGTGCACATCTTGATGTTGTTTACCGTATCTTGGGATATCCCAAACCAGCCCTGGAAAAGGACTTCTGTTCTTTAATCATGGTCACATGAAATTAGAAGCATTCACGAATATGGACTGGGCTGGTTCAGTTGATAATAGGCGGTCTACATCGGGGTATTGCACATTTGTAAAGGACGATTTGATTACTTGGCAAAGTAAAAGGCAGACAATGGTAGCTAAGTCAAGTGCAGAGGCTGTGTATAAGCTATGGCACATAGCATTTGCAAACTTATATGGCTCCAAGTCCTATTAAAGGATTTGGGGATCGAATGCGAAACTATGAAATTGTATTGTGACAACAACGATGCCATTAATATTGCTCATAATCCGGTACAACATGACCGAACGAAACATGTAGAGATTAACAGACACTTCATCAAGGAAAAACTGTGTTAGGGCTCAATTTATATGCCCATTGTGAAGTCTAAAAATCAATTAACATATATTTTTACTAAAGGGCTTAATAGTAAAATGTTTCAACCCATTGTATGAAAGTTGAGCATGAGAAATGTCTATACATCAACTTGAGGGAAAATGTTAAGTTAAGAGTATTATTATACTTTGTATTGTGACAACAAAGCTACCATTCAACATCGCTATTAACCAGGTGCAACATGACAGAACGAAGCATATTGAGATTAACAGACATTCCATAAAGGAGAAATTGTGCTAAAATTCAATTTGTATGTCGTTTGTGAAATTTAAGGATCAATTTGCAGATATTTTCACTAAAGGGCTTAGTAGGAGGATGTTCCACCCCATTATATGCAAATTGGACATGAGAAATATCTATACATTAACTTGAGGCAGAGTCTTAAGTTAGGGGTATTACTGTACTTTGGATGTTAGTCTCATTATATAAATAGCAATGATAAGGGAGTTAACTCTAATATTGGTTGCTGTCTCATTCACCACCATAATAGTTCTCTCTCAAGCTTTCTCCTCCATTTTTGGGTCTTTACAGTAATCTTAACAATTACCCTCATACTTAGGTTAGTCTCCTGGTATGCCTATTCGTTCTATTTAAGAGTTTTCTATCTTGGATTCAAGTAATGGAGGTCATGGTCCCTTTCGTGGTAATGGATGTGGTCACCATGGAGGCCATGTTAACTGTGGTAGTACTCGAGGTGGTGGTTGTACTAGTGGACATGGCGATAGGAAGTGTGATTACTGTGGTGGTAGTAACCATACTGAATCTTATTGTTAAACTAAGTATGGTAAACCAGATTATATTCATCAAGTAACTGTTAGGGCCTCACAACCCTCGTCTCAAGCTTCTTCTAGTCAGGTAGCTCATTCTAATACTCCCACTACTTAGCTTAATGAAATTGTCCAAACATTGCGTCATATTTTACTCCCTTCTTCCACTATTACTTTAGCCAACTCATGTAATATTACATGTGTGGCTCTTACATCTCCTCTTAGATCCTTGATTCTGGTGCTAGCACTCACATGTCAAGTAATCCATCTTTTTCCCTAATTTAACTCATATCAAGTATCATATCATCTTAGTTGATGGTTCATCTAGGTCTATACAAGCACAAAATGTTCTTCGTCAATCTTCATCCTTCGCATTCCCTCCTAGTTTTTATGTCCCTGATTTTCCTTTAATTTACTTTTTATTAACCATTTAACTAAAGCCTTATATTGCTTTAAAACTTTTTCTCCTAGTTTGTGCCTTTCAAGACCTCAAAATCAAGAAGATGATTGGTTACATGCATAAGAAGAATGATCTTTATTATCTTAATGCTGATATTTCTTCTTATGTCACTTTATGTACTTTGAGTGATATGATTTCCCCTCTCCAGTAGCATTTTTTTGTTGGGCTATCCATCTGTGCCTAAGCTCCAATTGGCTATTTCGAGTTTAAGTAAGATGTCAAGTTTTGATTGTAAAACTTCTCAGTTAGGAAAGCATCACCATAGTTCTTTTCTTAGTAGTAGTCCTAGTCATCAATTAGAATCTTTTGATGTACTCCATGTCAATTTTATTCGATACCTCAAAGTGAGAATTTCTTCTCATTATATAACAATTGTAAGGCTAATTACATGGCTGATTATTAGCAATATACAGATTTACAGCAATCATATCTAAACTAAAATGGAAACTAAAATA
>JAULJZ010000002.1:1608750-1619458 GCA_032270985.1 Heliamphora pulchella | reverse complement strand
ATTATTAGCAATATACAGATTTACAGCAATCATATCTAAACTAAAATGGAAACTAAAATATACAGCCAAATATACAGTTAATCTGATCTGATTGACACTCCAAGTCCATACAAACTTTTTGGGCCCCTCTTGAACTCCCAATTTTAATTGATGTTTTTATTTCATTATTTTTGTTAATGACTACTCTCACATGATTTGGTTGTTTTTAGTAAAACATAGATCTGACTTACCTTTTATTCTCCTTGAATTATATAATGAAGTGCTTACTCAATTTGGCAAGCGTATAAGGTTCTTTGATCAGATAATTCTCTTGAATATTTACAATTTGTTGTTAATCCCTTTTGTTTTAATGAGGTATTATTCATCAGACCAATGGTGCTCACACTGCTCAACAAAATGGTGTTGTTAAATGTAAGCACTGTTGCTTGTTAGATGTTGCTCGTATCTTGTTTCACAACTATGTGCCCAAGCATTTTTGAGGTGGTGTCGTTATTCCCGCTATTCCTACTTATTATCTCATTAATAGTATGCCTTTTGTTGTTCTCAATCTTAGTCCCATACTCATTTCTTTATTTAACTTCATCACCTTCTCCTCTTACACCTCAAGTTTTTGGTTATATTGTTTGTTTACATGTTCTTAATCCAAGTCGTGATAATTTTTTTTCCTCAAGCTTGAAAGTGTTTGTTTCTTGGGTACTCCCATACTCAAAAGGAATATCGTTATTATCATCCTGATTCTCAACGATACTTTGATAGTGTTGATGTCACCTTTTTTGCATCTGCTCCTTTCTTTGCGTCATTAGGTCAAACACTATCTTTTGATCTTTTTTGTTGTCGTTAAGGGACGTCTTCTTGTTCACCTACTCTTCCTTAATCGTCATCCCTACCACCTCCTTCCTTTTTATCTGGCCCTCCTTTGCAAGTATATTAGTGATCTCGAGTTAGACCCATTATATCTTATGGCCCGAACCATTCATCTTCTCTAGCAGAGGTTCCTACGTCCACACCTTATCAGTGTTCTGCTGACTTATCTATTGCTTTGCGTCGTGGTAAATGCATATGTACTCTCCTACTGCTAATTTTCTGTCATATAATCGTATTGCACCTTGTCTCGATTCTTTTACTTCTATTTTATCGTCTCTTTGTCATTGCATCTCATACACACACCATGTCCTTGTCTTGATGGAAACAAGCAATGGATGAGTAATTGAGTATTCTTCATCAGAATTAGACTTAGAAAATTTACCACTCTTCCACCTCGAAAGAAAGCTTTGAGTTGTCGTTGGGTATACACAATGATATATCTTCCGGATGGCTTTGTTGAGCATCTTAAAGCTCGCTTGTTTGCCAAGGGCTACACTCAAACCAACAGTGTTAACTATTTGGAGACCTTTCTCCAGTGGCTCGGCTTAACTCTGTTTGCATTCTTCTATGTGTTAACTATTTGGAGACCTTTTTCCAGTGACTCGGCTTAACTCTGTTTGCATTCTTCTATGTGCTGTAGTTAGTCACTCTTGGCATTTGTATCAATTTGATATTAAAAAAGTATTCTTCATAGCAATCTTCAGGAGGAGGTGTATATGATCCAAACACACCTAACTATTGTATTGCGGATAGTGAGCATCTAGTATGTCGTTTGCGTAAGGCTCTGTATAGTCTTAAGCAATCACTACATTGTTAGTTTGATAGGTTCAATTCTGTTCTGCTTAGCTATGAATTTTAGCGTTTCACCTTTGATCATTCTGTTTTTATCCGTCACTCTTCTGCGAGCACTACTGTGTTGATTGTATATATTGATGATAGGGTGGTGATGTTGTCAGCATTATTGATCTAAAACCCCATTTGAGTTAGAATTTTCATACTAAGGACTTAGGTGCCTTTCGCTATTTCCTTGGGATGGAGAGTACTCATTCTTCTAAGGGCATCTCTTTATTTCAAAAGTAAATATGTACTTGATCTTCTCTCTGAGACCGATGTTCTTAGTACTCAGCGAGCCAATTAATACTCCTATGGACTCTACTGTTAAGCTCGTTGCTGACCATGACACATCATTTGCTGATGTTTGTTGTTATTGCCAACTTATTAGAAAATTATTTTATCTTACAGTCGCTCGTCCTGTAATTACTTATTTTGTTGGTGTTATTAGTCAATATATGCATGTTCCCCATCAACCGCAATTTGAGGTTGTATGCCGTATTTTGCGCTATTTGAAGAATGCTACAGGACATGAATCATTATACCAACCCTCTAAATCTTTGATTGTGAGAGGATTTAGAGATATTGATTAGACGGGTAGCCGTTGCAGTACACGATCAATCTCTGCCTATTGTACCTTTGTTGGTGGGGAATTTGGTTACTTGGCGCAATAACAAACGAAGTGTTGTAGCCCACTCAAGTGCTGAAGTGGAGGCCCCATGCTGCCTCTGAAGTGTTACGGGTTCGCCTCACCCTCTTCTTTAGGACTTCAGTGTCACTATTATTGTACCTGTGCGGATGTTTTGTGATTGTTGGGCTCATTTTCTAATAGCTTAAGTTTTTGGGACAATTGGTGATTTAACATGGTATCAGAGCTCTGGTTCCAATAGATTCTGGGTTCAAATCGTGCATGTTTCCCTGTTATATTTGTTACTACGCACTATGTTCTATCTTTGTTGGTGCACCGATTTAGTTCAATTTGTTTGCCTCTCCACCTATAAGACAGGGTTGCACATGAGGAGAAGTGTTGAATAGCTTGATATACATTGTTGGGCCCATTTCCTAATAACTTATGTTTTTGAGATAATTAGTGACTTAACATTGATAATGTGGCTGCTATCTTTATTGCTAATAATCCAAATTTTCATGAGCACACTTAACATATTGAGGTTGATTATCACTGCATTCTGGATTTATTATTAAGAAAACAAATTGCCACTCTGTATATTTGTTCCGATGATCAGTTGGGTGATATTCTTACAAAGTCATTACCTCATTTTGCATTCCAATTAATTGTCAAGCTGGGCATGTTTAGTTTATATGCTCCAATTTGAGAGAGAGTGTTAAAAATGTCGTTTTAATTTATCTTCCTTTTACGAGGTTGTTATTGTAATTGCCTTTGACACAATAATATTAGAAATACATATGAGTGAAAGAGACTAGGCTTTCTTTGACTCTTCTTCTTTCTCTTCTCCTATTCTCCTCTTCTTTTTCATCTCTCAAACCCTAGATTCAAATTTTATGACTCAACTGGCTTAGTACAAGAGTATAAGTCAAGTTGTGATAGATTTACAAGTCGGAGAGCACCAAATTTAACAAGTAAACTTTAGATAGAAAAGGGGAAAGATACCTCCTCTAATATGAGAAAACTATTATATAGTCCGTTAATGTCCATACTTGTTTATATAAATACAATATTAACTATCATAGGAAAAAAATTTCCAAATGAAAGGTACTTTAAAGCATGTCAATCCCACTGTCAAGCCAAAAAGTTAATGCTTCAGTAAATCTTTTAAAAGCAGCCATTGTTTCTGATTCTTGGCAACCAATAAGGTAATATAATGAGGTATTAGTGACTTCCCAGTTTAAAATCAACAGTTCTTCAAATCCCAAAAACTAATATTCTTCATCCCTTTCCGGCCCGAAGTGTACTTTTAATTCAAGCAACACAAACCTTTTGAATTCTTGAAAACAAATATTCAAATACTCTGGGAGTCATCCCACAGTTGACACTATGCCTTCCAGTGCCTTCCTCAATGTCCCCAAGCATTGTGTGAGTCTTTCCACTTCCAGTCTGTGTAAACAATTTAAAATATGGAAGTCTTAGAGTGCAAGTTATCAAATAAGTCCTGACAGAAAACATCACTGTCAAGAAGTTAGACCGATGTACACTCAACAAGGTTAACCAAAGCCACAAGAATACACACAGAAGAACACTACTATCGAAAATAAGGAAAAACTTAAACTCGAAAGTTTACTCAATAGTGGAAACTTGATAACAATCATAACATATTATGTCCTGTGACCATGAGAAGAAAACAACAAAAATAAACAAAACAAGAATGATAAATGAAAACGTAGGTGGGATACTGACTTGGCCATAGGCAAACATACAGCTATTGTAACCTCCCATGCAGTTTTCCACCATCGGCAACCCAGACAATTTAAATAGCATCTCCTGGTAAACCATTGAAAATAAACCCATGAAATGATAAAGTCCAATGACTAAAAAAGAATAACACGAACTAGGTATACCTGGCTAACATTCTCATCTGCAACAAGATCGAAGGTAAAACGTGATTCTGGATGCCCAGTCCAGGTAATTGTCTGGCAGCTATCTTGTCTGATACATCTACTATATCCCTGTAGTGATATCTCCGAACTACTCAGAGGACGTATTCTTATTATAACCTGCACATGAAACAAAACAAAAAACAAAACAAAATTAAACTAAACTAGTACAGATTGTGATATTATCTTCAAAACCATGAAACTAACTGAATATCATAACAAAAGGAGTTATGGAATTCTTCCAGATTAGTAACCAACGTATTATATAGGCGCAGTTCCGGTCATGCATGATTATAAGGCGGTTACACAAGGAAGCAGCAGCGTACTAACCTTATGAATCAAAGGTCTAAGCCTATGTTTGGCCTAACTTTTTTAAAAGGCTTTTGCCTTAAAAGTCTCTTAAAAAGCCTACTCATTTATCCTCCCATTATAATCAGTTGGCTTTTTTCACATCTTTTCACATCTACTTTTTTACAAAAAAAGCCAAAAAGCCTAGAAAAAAAGTTAGTCCAAACACAAGCTAAATCATCGAAACCATAATGCTATTGTGGATCACTTCGTATAAAAATCTGTCTCCTAAATCCAAGCTATTTCTGTGTCAATCATATTTGTCAAAGAATAGCAGAAAAGCTGAACTTCCAGTAGCAATTTATCATTAGGTACAAGGACACTTTTAATTATGAAGTCCAACACTCATTCCTTGATATAGTAAAAGGTTCATCAACATTAACCTAACTCTTTTCCATTTGAAGCCAGATGTGACTGCAAGTTTTATAGAGATTCATGGCCCTCAGAATATTTGCATTCCAGTATTCTAAATTATGCATCTCACATTGCTGTGGCCTTATTTTCCTATCCATGGTAAAACATAAATCTGGCCAAGGATGTCACCCTCATCCCAACTTACAGAAACTTCAGGAAACTAGACAACTTATAATCCAATGGTAATATTGCCTATTAAATTTCAGATAGACTAATCAATTTCAGAGGAACAAGCTGAATTCAAAGAGTCTAATTATAAAAAACCAGCATATACTTCTTAGATATTACAGGCAATACCATTTCAGAAACGCTAAAGCATTTACAATCAAACTGAAGCCAATACCTACCCATAAGAAAACAGTCTCTATTTTCACATAGAACATTATAAACCACCGTTCAAATGCTTTTGACATGAAGAAAATGTGGGTCAACAAAATATCTCGAGATGCTCCATCTATGTTACAAGGGTTGAGCGTAGGTGTGGCGTGTGGGACACTATTTTGTGCCTAAGTTTCAGATTCTTTTAATACAGTAAACGTACTAGACGCGGGATCATGCTTACTGGGTGCACAATCAATTAGACATGTTAGGCATATTTGGGTACTTCTCACATTAAGAAGAGTCAAACTAATACAGGTCCATGTTTCATGCAACTGATCCAATGAGAACTATATGCTACACAAAATACGTAACATCAACTAAAAGTGACAGAGAAGTCGTAGCATAAAGAACGAAAAATGGTCCGACTTTAGTCCACCAAGAGCCTAATAAAATAGAATCTCCTAAAATTGTCATACCATTTGAAAATTAAAAGTAAGCCTCACAATGAAATGAAAAGTTTTGAGATGGATAATTTGTTTTACAAGAAAAGTTAGAATAAGAAATGGTTGCATTTGTGCGAAATTAGGAGTGGCACCAATTAAAGGTAAAACTGATAACAAAGCTGAAAGTATTATTGCTATATTACAAAAGCTTGAGTAACAATGAAGGAATACATCATATATATAGACTATAGAAAATCCTAATAATAGTAATAAGACAGACTAGGAAACAAGATCCTAACAATGAATAAATATCCCAATAATAATAATAGTATATTATCACAAATACAATCCTAATAATGGGAAAGATCCTAATAATGGGTAAATATCGTAATAATAATAATAATAGTATATTCTCACAATTCTAATAATGAAAAATATTCCAATGATAATAATAATAATAATATATTCTCACACCCCTCCTAAACTCATGATGTGCGCTCGGAGAATAGCGAGAGTTGGTGCAACAAAAAACGAAAACGAGTAGCAGTGTGAGTCTTCGTGAAGAAATCAACAAGCTGCAAAGAGAAGGAGACGAATGGGAGGCTAATGGTGCCCAGTTGAAGGTGTTGACGAACAAAGTGACAATCAATTTTAATATGCCTGGTATGCTCATGAAACAAGGGCAAAGGTGCGAGGGTCGGCGATGGCAAACAAAGGGGAGAGAGATGCGAAGGTTCTAGGGTTTGCGAAACTGAGGGAGAGAGATGAAAGGTTGCTTAAGCCGGCAATGAGGTTTTGCGAAGGCCGGTGGCAATCTGCTGTGACGACGGCTAGGGTTTGCTAGGGTTTTGCTCTGATACGATGATAACAAAGTTGAAAGTATTATTGCTATATTACAAAAGCTTGAGTAACAATGAAGGGATACATCATATATATAGACTATAGAAAATCCTAATAATGGTAATAAAACTAACTAGGAAACAAAATCCTAATAATGAGTAAATATCCCAATAATAATAATAGTATATTCTCACAATTCTAATAATAGAAAAGATCTTAATAATGTGTAAATATCCCAATAAGAACATCTCCAACAGAGATTGTAAATCACACATGTTAGCTAAAATACTAAGCTTAACGAATTTTTTTCAACTCCAACAAGCATTCTAAACTAGGTCGCCATTCTACATAACACAATCTTGCTAGCCATATTTAGCCAACGAAATCTGGCTCGCTACAGTCTCTCTCATTTTCTCTCCCACCCTCTTTTCTTCATCTCTTTCCCTCTTTCCCCTTGTTTCAGCGCTGGAACAGTAGGTTTCGTCGGAGCGAGCTCCATCATCGGCGCCAGGGGCCACCAGATGAGCTTCATCGCGTTGCTCGATTTCAAACTTAATTTGCTCGATTTCAAATTCATCTCCTTCCCTTTCCACTGGTGCCGACACAAGCGCTGGAACTCAAACTCAGTTTGCTCAATTTTGAACTCGTCTCCTTCCGTCTCCACTAATGCCGACACAAGCGCTAGAATAATAGGTTTCGTCAGAGCAATAGCCGGAGGAAGTGAAGCCGGCGTCGGAGATGCCAAAGTCGAGATTGAAGAAGAGCAAACTAAGGCTAGGGATCAAAAATAGATTTCATCTGAATCATGTGTTGATTTCATCTGGGGAGTTGAATTTGAGAGCTAAAGAAACGAATTTGGGAGTTTGATTTTATCTATGGATTGAAGAGAGAGAGAGAGAGAGAGAAGTTGGGGGGTCGAACTTTTTACATGGATTTCATGAATTTCATCGCAATTGGGAGTTGAATATTTATGTTCTACAATTCTTGAAAAATTAAAAATACTAGAATAATTAAAAAAATTACAGAAAGAAAAATCTGTTAAGTTAGTTTAAATGAATAGCTAAAATAGATAGTAGTGTTGAAGTGAATACTTAAAAAATTAGTTAGCTAAAATAGATAATGTATTTTTTATTATATTTTAGCTAGCTTTTTTACAAAATAGTGTTAGAGACGCTCTAATAATAATAATATATTCTCACAATCCTAATAATGAAAAAATATTCCAATAATAATAATAATATATTCTCACAAATAAAAGAGTTAACTGAGATGATTAAGTCATGGGCAATGTAGACCAACTAATCTGCCCGTAAGGAGTAAATTGATTTAGGTACAAGGTAATAAAAGCAAGAGAGGAAGGCCAAGAAAGACACAAGTTGGAGTGGTAACAAAAGGCATTATCATGGCCTCAAATATACTCAAGGACATCGATTTAGCTTGAGCCAACCACTTGGCATTGCTAGAGAATTGATACCAAAAGGCTACGTCAACGCTTTCCTAAACAAAAAGCAGTGCAAGGATTTTCCTAAAACTAGTAGTAGTTAAAAAACAACCATTATCCATCTATGAAATTAGCCGTAGTTTTCTAACTAGCCATGACTTGGAGCTTTCTATTGTTATAATACTCTAAGCTTCTCATGTATGTAAAGTTCTTTTAGTTTACATTTTGTTGTAAAACTCAAGAGTCAAGATAAATGTTTGCCTCAATTAAGTTGCCTTTCTTATCCATCATCCCTGAAGGGCTCGACCCTAGTAGCATGGACACGACCACGCAATATGACACAAACATGCTGAGCATCAATTTTTAAAAAATGCAAAATAAGACGTGACACATCTGGGACACTTTAAAGTTTTATAGTCTTATATATTTATTATATAACAAATATGTAAATGATTAGCGGTATTGAAGATATACAGTACATGATTACCCCTATATATCATCGTGTAAATATTTCAAGACGTATATACTATGCATAATTTGCGTTTCGAAGAATGTAAAACATTGTTACAATGAAGAAATTCATCAAATAGGACTTGTTCAGAGAGTTCAAGAAGTGTTGTTGAAGTGTCTACCAACTATCAAAAAAGTGTATGATATTATAAATTTAATTTTTGAATTAAGGCACGTTTAAAAAGTGTCGAACACAAATTTAAAAGTGTTCAAAGAGTATCCGAAAAGTGTCATGTCCGACACGATACGCCTCCATTATAGAAGTGTGCGTCTTAGGCTGTACCACTCTACCACCACTTGTTTAGCATAAAAAAGATCATTGACCAACATTCATCAAGCAAGATTGAGTAGGATTAAGAGTATGTTTGCAAAGCACCCATATATTTACTCTTTTTTTTTTTGCACATTGGCTTCATGTTTTAAAACTATTTCTTCCTACTTTTTCTTTTTCGTTTTTGCACTTGAAAATCTTCTAATGCTCAAGTGTTGTACAACAAAAACGTATAGATAATGCATATGATTTCTTTCAAGTACACGGTCTTGGATAGATCACAATCCCAAAAGCTAACTACTAAGGTAAAAGTGTCCTGCACTTATATATTTGCACATACTTTTATACTTAAGCGATGTAAGAATACGCATCACACCCTCTCTCACGCACAACGTGCTCACTCGGCAACACCTACTGCGAGCAGGTGAGGGACAGCACCCTACGTCCCTACCCATTCCAAGTATTCCAGCTCTAATACATGTAACACGATTTTGGGTAGAACTCAAATATAAAAGCTAGATAATGAGGTCATGGTGCATTCACATTTATATCCTGCACGTTACGTTTACACTAATGCAATATGGGATTTCACTTCACACAATCCACCCCATGTGGTGGAGTAAACGCATACAAACAAAACAAGCTTCACAATTTAACAATTGCAAATGGGAGAAAGCTCCATGTCGACATCCCACATCTTTAAAGCACATGCTCTTATAGATTGGTATGAGAGTAAGTCCTTTTTTGCTGCAAAAAGGTAGGCGGCATGCCCAACATGATTTCTTTGAGAAACTCTCTCAACACTCTTCTATGAATAAGGAAAGACATTGAGGAAAGGCAAAGTGCAGGAAATTTGTAGAGTGCAGAGTGGAGAAAGAGAAACCTAGAAAGAGGAGTGATATCCGCTCATAGTTAAGTTGATAATAATCCCACTTGATGCTCTTGGTCGGATGATCTATTAAAGCCACATCGCTGTGAAACTTTAAGCATTGATTCTTGGCACTATATACTTGTCATCCCCCAGACAAAATTACATTGGTAAAATCTTTGCATTTATTGTATAGTTCGTCTCTATCCACTTAAGGATGAAAAATAGCCAAAATATATTAATGTTATACTGGTCATATCTAAATAGGGAAACCTGTCGTAAACGCGTTATTTTATAGTGGAAGTTTTATTCGGATTCCAGTCCCTTGATTTTTACCCATCCCTTGGGTTTTCCATGTCAAAGTTTAGTGTCTCTTATTATTATTAAGGGATGGGTTTTCCATGTCAAAGTTTAGTGTCTCTTATTATTATTATTATTATTATTATTATTATTATTATTATTATTATTTGTGTATTTATCCCATTTAATCTCACAAAGAGGAAGGAAAAAGGATTATAGTTCCATTGTAGGTGGTGTTCTTTTTCCAACATAACATGCATGTGTTTCCCCCCAACCAGAACTCTATGTTCATGTATTTTTGGAGGACATGGGCATAACTTCGGCAAAGAGCGCACCTCATTCGTAACATATGGCCATATAAATGGAGTCATAAGGTGCAAAGTGCAAAATAGACAACAACTTTGTAATGCTACAGTAGAGGCATACGGGCATAGGCATCACTAAATAAGCAGCAGCAATATCAGCAGTAAGGTAGTATAAAAGCTTCATAGAGGAGGTAGACCAAGTTTCAGGAACAGCATCAATTTGATAATTTCAAGCACAATTTTTCTTTAAAAAAGAAACAAAAAGTGAGAATCCCACCTTTTCTCCGTGCGATGTAGTTCTATTTATCAATTTTATTCGATCGTGAGGATTTCCTCTCATTATATAACAATCATGGGGCTAATTACATGGCTGATTTTTAG
>JAULJZ010000002.1:1594288-1608650 GCA_032270985.1 Heliamphora pulchella | reverse complement strand
ATCCGCAAATCTTTTGTAGATACACAAACTTTACAATGAAAAGCGAGAGGGTGCAAAATCTATATAAACAGGCACACTACAGAGGAGGTCATAAGAAAATAGTGCAAATCCACCCCCCCCAACAAGGGAAGTATAATGATGACTTTTATTGTTATTTGAAGCCCCTCCCAATAATATTGAGATTGTTACCAGGTGACCTTTGGCCCAATGGTATGAGTGTCACACTCCCAAATGGGATGTGAAAGGTTCAAGCTTTGGCAATTGCAATGTGTGAAACTTGGTGCGTTTGTATTTGCTGATCAATATATATATATTGAGATAGCTATTTTCTTTTCTTTTTCAACCATCAAAAGGTAACTCTTACCAAAAAAATCTCGGGTAGATCTCAATTCTCAACTTCTCAAAGAGAACGACTAGCACAAGCTGAAAGCATGGATAATGCTGTCCTCTTTTATTCCTTGCCCTATTTATTATTTCGGAAGGTAGACCATCATTTAAAAAGCAGGAAGCATGTCCAAGATGTACAGAGAACTCCATTAATGACGGTAGCACACAGTAAGCACCATCCGCAAATCTTTTGTAGATACACAAACTTTACAATGAAAAGCGGGAGGGTGCAAAATCTATATAAACAGGCACACTACAGAGGAGGTCATAAGAAACTAGTGCAAATCCACCCCCCCGCTCCAAAAGAAGTTGAAGAAAAAGAAGAAACTAATATTACCGACATCGTAAAACCAGCTATGCATTTGCTTAATTTCAAGAAAATCTAAAACTGCAATTGCTCAAAACAAATTTCTTCAACGGAAACCTGGCTATATAACTTCAAAACACTCCTATTCTGTTCCTTCTGAATCCCACACAAGGGACGATGGAGCTGCCTCCAAGCATCCTGCACAATTAAATTGGCACGAACTCCATATCCAACAACCTAAATTTTAAAATTCCGACCCCCTGACTAACCCAACGTATTTCAGAAAGGGAGAATTAAATGCAACATTTGCCAGAGATCCGTAGTAACCTCACAATGCAAGAGAAGGTGATCATAGGTCTGTTCTGCTTCCTAAATATTCAACCAACACAAAAATCAATCAACACTAAAGACCAAAACTCAAAAGGAGACAATCCGCAAAAGGAGCATTTGAGTTTTAACTCTGTATCAAAGATCTACAGAACTTTTATTTGATCATTTTGGTATATCTTTTTCCTTATCAAAGACACTAGAAGGCAACCTTAATCTTAAATTTCTTTATTATTTTAGATCAATTCAAGAAATAAGTACAAAAAGAAGACCTCCACCAATTTTAAGCAATTTAAGGACGCACTATAAGCCTATGAAGAGGAGCCTTGGCACAATGGTAGAATTGTCGCCACGTGACTAGGAGGTCATGAGTTCGAGGTGTGGAAGCAGCCTCTTGCAAATGCAAGGTAAGGTTGCATACTATTGACCATTTGTGATCCGCCCCTATTCCCGGACTTCACATACGCAGGAACTTCGTACACCAGGCTGACCTTTTACTATAAGCCTTTCCAAATAAAACAAGCTGCATAGCAGGTTTCATAGACTTATTACAGCACTCAACCGATTTTTGAGGTAGTACCGCAGAAGGTAGTCGCCCTATACTTAGCGAAAGAACTTGATTTCGCCCTTCCTTGATCCAAGAACTTTCAAGCTGCAACTTCTTATGCAATTTCTTGTTCCGATTCAGTTATTACCATTTGTCTCTATCTATTGGTCTCGGTTGAGATTGAAGAGGAGTTTCTAGCCTATATATGACGAGCTGAACTAGTTGTTTTCTTTTCCAAATTTTTATTAAATTAAAAGAAAGAAAGAGAATAATAATAGTAGGAATTTTCTTATCTCATTCGGAGGGATCTCATCTTTGGCAATTGTAGAACTCAACCCAATCACTCATCATACTACATTGAGCTAAGAACGATAATCAGGTCAGATAATTGAATATAGTTGCAATCACATAGACTTAGCCTTGTACAAACTATCATTTCTTGCAAAACAAGGATAACAATAAGGAACTATCATACCCTAAGCACAAGCCCTGGTGCTTGGCTTCACTCATCAGATTAAAAGTAAAAATAAAAAAATGAGGATGGACTATTGTTGTAATCAAAATGGAGAACATAAAGAATTGAGGCTATGACTCACCAGCAAATATGGATACAATTGGTATTGAGTGGAAAAGTTGCCATATAGCATTATATGCACAAAATGGGAACATTGTGCAAATTTATATAGTAATAAACTAGTAAACTTGACTATTTAGCTATACTTGATTGGTGCATGCATCTCCAACCTAGCATGTGGGCCGTACTACACCAATTTAGATTAGTCCATGTAGCACTTTTAAATGATGGACTGGTGTCTCCTCAAAGTGTTAGAAGCGACTCTGATTCTAAAAATAAAAAATAAAAATAGACTAAGACGAATTTGGGCAATTGTTTGACAAGCGTTAGACACGTTTTTGACATGGAAATACCATAATTTTAGAAGTGTCTGTGATATTTAGATTTATAGATATTGGGCAGCTTCAATACATTTTGAAAATATCAAGGCCTAGAGAACATTTCCTATTTTTTTGATAAGTAAAAGAATATAAAATTTCACATATAATATATGAGAACATTTCATATGAAATTTCTTTGTTGAATATTCTACATTGAGATAGCAATACAGCTTAATTTATAAACCACTTACAATGGGTCTTGAAGAATAACCAGAAAGTCTCCTTAAACTAGCTCCAGGAAGAATATATTTCTTCGAAAACTTATGTGTCCTTGAATAAAAATTCTCACTCAAGCAGAGATTTTACATTAAGAGTATTGCTATCAATTCAAATGGAGACAACAAAAAGATTATAATGCAAATAAGAGAAAAGAAAAGAAGGAACTTTTTATGAGCGGTGTGAACCCAGCGAGGGATAGTGAGTTAGGTTTGAGGCAGTTGGGTATCATCAATTCTATGGAGATTTGCTCGCAAAAGGGACAAGTTTTAGAGGAAAGAAGTAGTTGACAAATACTGAAGTAGCAGGGGAGATTGGGCCTCGTTTGAGGTGAATTGTTCTCTTGGGAGGAGGTTGTGTGTGCGAAGAGTTTTGGGAAGTTCATTGATTTTCAGGCGGGCAGCGGGAACACAGTGAAATCACAGTGAAGTTTAGGAAGTATAGATGATATGTTAATGACGCTCCGCTTGAAACTCGTTCAACCCAAAGTTCAGCCCCTTGACTGTTGAGCTACACTGAGCGTTAGTTACACTAGAGTTCTTTTCCAATTTCTGCGGATTTTGGCCATGGAGGGCACACAAATCTGCTATCTATGTATCAAAACCAACTTAAGAATTGAATTCCTCCTTCATGCACATTGTCATACTTAAATACACATGCATTTGAAGGGATTCAATCTCCCTCATGACCAATTATTCAATGTTCGTGAAGCAAGTCTAGTTTGTGCTCCAACTTCACAGCTATAGCCGTATTTAGTAGGATCCATCACTTTTTTGTTAGTATTTTACTCAAAAAGATGTGTCTGCACAGTTGTATGGACTAATTACTCCTCTCTCATCACCATTCTTAGGAACCCCAAAAGAAAAGATAAATGGATGAATAAATAAAAGGAAAATGATTCAACACACACAGAAGGAAGAGATTACCATTGCCACCACACCTCTCACAAGGAACAGGATCTCCCTATAAAAAGAAGAACCCACCAATTATTCATCACACAACACAAAATGTAAACATCTTTCTTAAAAAACATATATACGAACAGCGAGTTCGCTACAAAGAAAAGCATAAAAAAAAAAAAAGAATCTTTCCTTCCCAGTAGAAAATGAGAAGATACGGCAAAGGTACAAAAGAAGTAACTTACCTTGAGACCCAAAAAAAGGGAGAGAGCAATGGCGGCCATAACGCTGATGGTGGTGAGAAATGTCTGTGTGTCCAGAGGTCTGTCGAAGCCGGTGAACAACAAAATGGGATGGAAGAAGAGCTTGGTGGGTTGGACAAGCTTGCAGGAAGAAGAAGAAGCGGACAAGATGGGGATTTCTGGTTTTGTTGGGAGTTGTCCTGGAAAAGAGGCGACGGAGCACAGAGAACAGAAAGTAGACGAAGATGGCGATGAAGAGAGAGAGTGGAGTCGATGGAGTGAGGAGGAGTGAGAGAGCGTCGCCATGGATAGCGAATGGAATTTGTGGAGCTCAGCTTATAGTTTTGTTTGTTTGATGATGTGAGAAAAAAGCCAACTTTCATTTTTTTATTTTTTAAACGAAAGTATATTGATGTCTTTTGATAATCAGTATAAATTAATAATAAAATGAAATTCATGTTAGTGGAGGAAGAAAAAGACTCTGCGAGAATTAATACATTCTCATACGAGTAAAATGGACTAAAGGTACACAAGACCTAGAACCAGGCTAAGACCAGTAGTGCAAGAGGCCTGGACAAGCCAAGCTAGGTCCAATAATGCAAAATGATTCAACTTAATTGGACGGACTAGAGAGTTCAAGGGCCTAGCAGTCAACAGCTAAACTCTATTGAATTAGTTGCTATTTGGCTAATAATTAGCCCGAGTTTCAGGAAATTGATTACTATTCTCAAACTGATATAATAGTGCGGTTGAACTGATATAACAGTGCGGTTAAAAAAAATCTCTCAAGGTGGCAGAAGATTTTTTTAAGGAACACAAACACCAACGAAATAATGAAAGATTCTTAATTTTAAGGAATAAGAAAAAATAAACGAATTAATTTTGAATCAAATCAAAGTCAGAAAAAAAAGAGAAAAGGAGCACCTATAAGCAAAAAAAAACACCCCAAGGGGAGAGGTATGCAAAGTTGTACTCAATTTCTTCCATAAAAGCTTGGAAATAATACTAGCATGGGCGTCGATGTGTTTTTCTGTTAAAGCTTGGCTGAAGAGTGCTAATTGGGCTCTTATTTTGCAGGACGAAGCTGCAAACCCAGAAAAGAGAACAATTTTGGATCCCTCAAATAGTTCAGTTCCAATCTCGTGCTGTCAAAGGTCTAAGAGTTGATTTGATTGTGTTAATTTTTTACACGTAATAATTTGGTGCTATCTGTGGGAACGAATGGTTCTTTACAGTAACAATAAGCCAAACTCCCTAAAGGGCCTCCAAAAGTCACAATGGGGGACAAAATGCACCCTAAGGTTTTGCCCCACAAGTCGAAGCCCAGCTAATAGCAGCTAGGCTGCCTCGCGAAGTGCAAAGGTCTAGATCCCAAGCCTCACAGCAAAGGAGATAGTTGCGATATTCTACCTCTAAGACTAGTGAGGGGCATTCCACTCCCCGCGAAAGAGAAAGAATGGAGGAGAGGCTGGCATGCCGATACAAGATTATAGATCACCTGGAAGAAAGAATGCAACACCTAGATACGAAGATCGATAAACTCTGACAATAGATCAAAGGATTCAAGAGGGTTCCCCAAACAAAGGGGCATGATGGGCCAAAGCGATAGAGGGGTCCAAGAAATATTGGAATCTAAGCGTGAGATCCGGTCTCGTTTTAATTTATATAACTAAATATTTTATGTGATAGTTTACCTGTGTGGTATTATATTTGAACATGTGTACTTTATATATATGTGTAGCCAATAAGCCCGATAAAGTTTTAATAAACTTTGTTGGACCTGCCAATATGCGTGGAGACCCAAAAATTTTAATTTGAAAATAATTTTAAATTTCGATAATTTTTAAAAATATAAATTTATAAATTAATATAAAGTTAAAATATTAATTTTGGTATGGCTTGAATACATATATATGAATTAAATACATCATGGATGCTTGGAAGCATTTTTTAGAACATGTTCGGGGTTAGTGGCTTGGGAAGTTGTGCTTGGGTTGTGGGAGAAGCCTCTCCTCTCCCTAGGGGGCCGGCCACTCCCTCTTTCTCTTCTCTTTTTTCCTTCTCTCTCTCTAAAACATTATTGAAAGACCTTGAAACTTCTTCCATCTTCTTCATTTTCGGAAGCTTTCGGCTTGGAATTAATCAACGCCCAAGAAAGAAAGATTGTTCAACACGTCGAGGGCTTGATTACAACCAAGCATATTTTGGATTTGGTGATTTTGGGTCTCTGTGGGTGCCTGGATTTAACTATTTACGACTCAATAAGGTAGGATTCTAATCCCTCTATGAATGTGTATGATGTATATGTGATTTAATACATTTTATTTCATGAAAATGTATTAAATTTGTTGAGATATAAAAAACACTAGTTTTGGATGAGAAGTATTATTTATGGATAAATTGTAATTGTTGAGTTGATTGTGAATTGAAATTTTAAATTGGAATTTAAAATGAGATTTGAAATTGATTCTAATCCATGGACATGTCATCTTTTCAATATTTGGGAAGAATATGCTTAAATTGAGGAATTTGTATGAAATCTTGTTGATTGTGGAGATATTGAGCTATTTGCATGTAGTGTATACATGAATTGTTTAGGTGAAGACCAGAGGTAATGGTTGAGGTACCAATATTGAAATTATGGTGATATGTTGTATAAATTGAGGAGTTTTGGAATTAATTTGGGCTCAACTAGCACCTCAATGAAAAACAAAAAACTTGCGTAATAATGGGTGCCCATTTTCCTTGGGTTAATCCACATAAAGGAGACGAAGGTGCTCATATTCTTTGGTGTGGCCATAAAAGGGTGAAATTGTGTGGTAATTAGCTATTTATCGAGATGATATTGTTTGAATTAAAAGAACATGGTTATTGTTAAATTATGTGAGTAATTGGATCACACGAGTTGGATTGGTTGATATAGAATTGATTATTGTATATCAAACATGATTCATGTTAGTTATTTAGAATATTATTGAGCCCGACTCACGTTGTTTAAATCAATTTTTTTCAGGTATTGACGGTGAGAATATGCCTTAGAAGAAATCAAGCTTGTTTTGAGTTAGTTTGATTGTTTTGGGAAGGATTTATCTTATGTAAATTTCGCGAATTGGTTGGAAGATGTAATTGTATTTTGAATTGTTAAATATCATTAACATTTAGGTTGTAAGGCCATAAGGCCATGATCTCTTTATATTTTAGATGAATTGAATGTTATATGATCCTCGCGAGGGATTTCTTTTGAATGTATAATTCGATCTATTCCATTGTTTTGGAGTTGTTTTTATGAAATTTCAAGTTTTTGAACCTTTCTTTTTCATAAAAATGGATGTGGGATGTTTAACCAAGTTAAAAGATCAAAAAGTTAAACAAACTGGTGCTGGACTGCTCGACGAACCGCTTGAGCGGTCTATCACCAAAAAAGGGGAATCTTGGCCCTGCCAAGGAACTGCTCGAGCGGTCAAGGGTCCGCTCGAGCAAACTTGCCTAGGCTTGATCTGAAAATTATTATTTTTAAATAAATATATCTTTTTCATCCGAACTCCGATTTGAGTCATTTTTATGCTCAAATTAAAGCCCCGAATGTCTTCTTTCACATGGTTCTACTCTTATATCTAGATTGTTTTTGTGGAAGAAGTTTTGATTAAAATAATGAAGGTGCATTTTTCTCTCAAATTTTTCAAATGTTTTGGCAAAACATTATTTGGAAACGTTATTTTTACCACCGTTAGGCCTTTTTCATCGAACCTTCAACCCTTGGTTTTTATGCATGAACTCTTCATTCTTTGATTTCGATGTCATGGGTTTTGGGGCGTGACACCGAGAATCATGCAGTCAGAATCACCCACAGGGATGAAGGATAGAGTTTATTGACCCTGAACTTCGAGAAAGCTAGAAAAGTACTAGACAGGATGAGGACCCCGAGGAGCCAAGTGTTCGGTTAGCTCACTAGCACGAGGTAGCAGGCGATCAACATCTTCGAGTTTGGCTAGAAAAGAGTATAGACACTAGGATCCTCTAGGCTGGGGGCCGAACAGCGCAGGCTATAGCAAGAAAGGCACTGGAACATATTTTGATTTCTTCTTTGGCTAGAGAGATTGAAAACAGTGATCCTCCCTAGAAATTCACCACAGTTCGAGACATACGATGGGAAGTAAGATCAAGTGAGCCATATATGGCATTATAGATAAGCTATGGCACTCTAGAGTGGTGATGATGCGTTGCTTTGCAAAATGTTCCCGTCCAGCCTATGGGACATAGCCTTAAACTAGATCCACTAGCTCGCTCTGCACCCGGTTGCGAGTTGGAAGCAGGTAGCCAAAGCCTTTATAACCAAGTATATTACCAACAGCAGACACCCCAAAGGTATAAACACGCTTC
This sequence comes from Heliamphora pulchella, assembly GCA_032270985.1. Classification (NCBI taxonomy): domain Eukaryota; kingdom Viridiplantae; phylum Streptophyta; class Magnoliopsida; order Ericales; family Sarraceniaceae; genus Heliamphora; species Heliamphora pulchella. The sequence continues at coordinate 1,600,391 of JAULJZ010000002.1, read as the reverse complement.
TGTCACTTCGAAAGGGCGAGTCATAAACTATACGAGAATATGCCAGGTGGTACTAAGAGGTTTACAACAAAATTGACGATTTGCAGCGACCAGCTAGCCGTGGCATCATTCAACCTATGCCTACCACCACAAAGTAAGTTGAGACAGTCCTTGACTAAGAAGATGGTGTTGAGTAAGTTGAGACTAATGGTGAATATTGAGCAGTGCATCAAAGTAGATGAAGACATAAGCCAAGCTGAGCAAAGTGTAGTTTTGATGAAACGCCGAGAAAAAAAGGAATGAGATCGAAAAGAATTCAGGCAAAAGGAGGCCCAAGAACATAAGGAATCGAGGGTTTATTGAACGTTGCAAAAAGTGTTCATGGAGCTCTTGTACAAGATCTTGAATCACATTAATGGCAAGCCTTGCTTTTAATGGCCCATCAAGCTATTGGGTGACATGAAAAGAAGGAACTTGAATAAGAAGTGCCTATATACAAAGGATTGCTGAAATACAAGCACCTGGAGGAGCGAGTGCAGTCAGGATATCTCTCTGAGTGCATTTGCAAAGAGAAGATGATGCTTGGAGAACGGTAATATGCTTGGGAAAAAAAGTCTGAGTAGAACGAAGCCCCATTGGGTCTTGTAAGGGTTATCGACGGGACGACATGGACAATTATCCAGATAATAGTTCGGGGTCAAGTGAGGATTCTTTTGCATGTGCGGGAGGTGGATGACAAAAAACGCCAAATAACTATTTGGGATATAATTGCTTTTTTCGAAGAGGACCATATGGGTATACAGTACCCACACAATGATGCTCTTGCTTTGTCTCAGTGGATAGTTGGGTATGATGTGACGAGGATTTTGGTTGAATAGGATAATTAAGTCGACATTATGTACTATAGTCTCTCTAAGAAGCTAGTGTTACCAGACTCCTCATTGAGAAAGTGCTCTATCCCCTTAATCGACATTAGGATAGATCCAGTCTGGCCCTTTGGGGCATTAGGACAGATCCAGTTTGGCCCATTGGGAGGGTAACAATCCTCATGAAGGTAGGGCCAACTACGGTGGAAACCAAATTCCTAGTGGTGGATCAACCCTCATCATATAATGCGATAGTAGGGAGAACGTAGATTCACAGCCTTAGAGTTGTACCTTCATCCTTTTATCAATCCCTCAAGTTTTAGATGGGAAGAGAAATGGCCAAAGGTTTTACATAGATTCCTAGTAGAGATTTTGGTGCTACCTTTGCCCTTATTGCTAAGTTGACTACGTTCGCCTTCTTGTATATTTAGCGGCTTCTTATTGTTGGCCTATTCACCAACTAAATGTCAAAAATGAATTTTTTTCATGGAGATTTACTTGAAACCATCTATATGAATCTTCCACCGGATTTTAGGCTGGGAGGAGTATTCTAGAAAGGTAGTATATCGCCTCCGTAAGTTTTTATGGATTGAAGTAATCATCGAGGGCGTGGTTTAGTCATTTCAATAATGTTCTCTTATCTATTAACTTTATTCAATGTCACTCCGATCACACATGTTTTAATAGATGACACTAAGATGGCCGTTGTATCGTTTTATTAGAATATGTTGATGATATTATTCTTATTGGGAATGATACATCAGGGATTGCTAAGGGTAAATGGGATCTTGGCAAAACTTTTGATATTAAGAATTTGGGTTCGCTCAAGTATTTTCTTAGTATTGAGGTTATTCATTCTTGTTGCGCGTGGGATATCTTTTTGTTAGAGAAAGTGCACTCTTGATCTTCATCAAGACACTAGCATGTTAGGGTGTAAGCCTGATTCTATTTCTATGGATACAAATCTCAAGCTTTCGAAGCAGAAGAGATACTTTCTAATACATATGTGTATCAACTTCGTGTTGGTCGGCTAATTTACTTGACTAATTAGAGACCAAACTTGACTTTTGCAGTAATTAGTGTGGTCAGTTAGTTATGCATGCTCTTCATAAAACTCATATAGATGTAATTTTTCAAATCTTGAGATACCTTATGGTCTGCCCCGACATTGGCTTATTCTTATCTGTAGGTATTCAATTTGGACTTTTATGTTTCACTGATACTGATTATGCTGAGTCTAAAATCATTTGACACTCGACCACTGGCCTTTGTACTTTTTATGCCCATCATCTGATATCATGAAAGAGTAAGAAGCAAGTTGTTGTCTTAAGATCTTCAATTGAGGCCAAGTATCGGGTTATGGCTCAGGGCACATGTGAAATTCTTTGGCTTCGGTCAATTCTTGCTAAGATAGGTTTTGAAGAAAAAAAAATCATTTCTATTATTTTGCGACAACAAATCTGCTGTCATACTTATCTCGGATTAAGTTCTTCACAAACGGACCAAGCATATAAAAATGGATATTCACTTTAACCCGCTCATTTATTTCGAGCAGGCACTTTGATCCGTTCATTTATTTTTTCATCTGAACAGAATGCAGACATATTTACTAAATCAATAGAACTTATCTTTTCCGATCATCTATTGACAACTAGTTTTGATTGGAATCTTTACTCTAAACGTGAGGAAAGTATTGAAATTAATGTATTAGGAAACTAAGAACTCTTGATTTATTATCTTATTTCTAAATTATTTCTTTAATTCTTGATTTATTGCCTTATCTCTAAATTATTTCTTTATTTTATTCATGATTTTGCCTTCCGTTCGTAAACTTCGTCTTTTAATATAAATAGATATTCATTACTTGTAAATAATAAGTTAGCAATTATACAATTTTTATTCTTTTAACATAAATACTACGTGCACTCCATTCCCTCCACTTGACGAAACCCATAACCACCACTTAGAGGCTAATAAAAATATTTTGATTTGACATTTACATAAGTCAAACAAGATAATTCACACGTGTGTGTATATACACACACACGCACGCACACACATAAATATATATATATATATATATATATAAAAAGATGGTACAATAAAAAAAATCAAAATTACTATAACAATAATACTATAGTGACTATATTTAAATATCGCATGATGTAACATTTTATGTATAATTATTAAAAATAAATAATAGATTCTTAACATGATATAAACACCATACATAAACTATCACATCACATAGTACTTAAATATGGTCACCAAATGTGATCATTATAGCATTACTTTTACTACAAGCATTCAAATACAAATTTCAAAGCAACAAAAGCTAAGGATAATACAAAAAATACAACGGCCAACATCTGTTTGGCCTAATTTTTTTTTAAAATTTTTTTTGCTTAAACATCTCCTAAAAAGCCTACTTATTTAACCTATTACTGTAATTAATTAATTTTTTCACATCATTTCACGTCTACTTTTTTACCAAAAAAAAAAACCAAAATACCGGAGTACAAAAGAAGCTAAACCAAACACACGTAGTCCAACCAAACAAAATCAGAATTTTTACTTTTACCTTCCCTGTTTTCATTTTGTCCTCATTACCGATTCTTTCCTTTTCCTTTCCATCAAAAAAAATTCCAAAAGAAAATGATCCTGATTCTTAATTGAAAAATGCTAAATAAAGCCCTCGTGTTGGATCACCATTGGCGAGTGGTAAAGTGGACCCCAACATTTGTCCCTCCAAGGCTGTCCATCAGCTAGTTTTGAGCTCGAATTTCCGACCAAACAGTGCTGAATCCAATACTTGAAAAGTGCCAACCATCTACTGTAGTGCACCCCTGTGAATCTCTTATCCCAACTCAATTGATTGGGCATGTGGTGGGAAAGTTCCATTAAAAAAAAAAAGTACAAAACAAAAAAAGAAATAGGAGTCAGTTTGTCTCCAGTGCATTGCGGTATTCGACCGGTCCTCTTGACCCATTTTGAGCCCAAAATAGGTCCATTTTGATGACCCAAGCCGTTCCATTTTATTGTTTTTCACCGTGTTTAACATTTATGCAAAAAATCAAATTGGTCGGATTTTGAACAAAGTACATTTGTTAAAAAAATTAACCATCAAGTCCAAACACCATTCGATTTTTTAATACAAATGTAATTTGTTTAGACATTTAACGATATTCAAACAATTTAACTTTTTGCATAAATGATTTACACACTAGGAATAATAAAATAAACTACTTTTGAGCCCAAAACAGGAAAACTGGACTGGCCCAGTCCATTAATGGACAGGAGAGGTCTCTTTCACACCCAAAAAAAAAAAAGAAAAAACGGGAAAAAGGAAAAAACCCTGACCCAGAAGGGAAATATTGCATTGGAAACAAATCTCTGGAAACAATTTCCACTCCCTATATATCAGAATCAGAATCAGTAGTCCTTTCTAACAGCAGTTTGGAATGCAGTGTCCGACTGTTTTTAACTTTTACAAAATCCCCAAAAGGATTCCCCGAAGGAGCATATTTCATTTTCCAAACATATGGACGAGGAGAAGATGACCCAACTATACCTGGTATTACACTCCCTAGTCCAAAATCTGATTTATGTACTGTTAGGATAGGATACAACTAAACTGGAGATGGAATAGGCCACCAACCAAACCCCCCAGAGGGAACTCTATTGACCAAACAGTAGATAAGTTGAGGGGTTGTTTGATGTAATACACTACACACGGTGCATTTGTAGAAACTCGCCCCATCCACGTCAGAAGAATTAAATAGCTAATCAATATCTTGCTCACAAGTCACAACATAACAACGGCACCTTACTTTGGTGCTTCCAAAACTTCTTGGTTTCTTCAGTACTTTTTCCCCATTTGTACAGAAATAAATGGCTTTGGTGATTAGCAGGCATAGCAAATGCGATGCAGAAAGGCCATTAAGTTCACCCTAGTTGTATATTTTCACTGGCTTCTCAAACGTGTGACGGTTCTGAAAAAATTGGATCACAGTGTCAAAATTAAGTGAAGGGATCACAATATATAGCATCTATGCCCACAGCTGAAGTGACTACGTAAGTTTAAGTAGCTTTCTTTGGACTGACATTAGATATACTAAGAGGGTGTTTGGTCTAGTTAAAATTATAAACTTATATATTATAGCTGATAGCATATGATTATAACTTTAAGTAGAAACTACAAATGTTTATTACAACTGTAAACTTATAGTTTCAAGCAGTAAAATTTGTATTTGTTAATTTAGAATTAGAGGCTGCAAGAAAAAAGTTAGCACACATGTTTGGATTTTTTAAACTTTTTGCTGAACCATAAGCTAAAAGTTAAATAATAAGTTCTAACAAACACCCTATGTAAAAAAATCTTGCAGCATATATAGGAAAAAGTTGGTCCCCTGATGTGTCAATTCAGCTCATGTTAATTACCAGAAGTTGCGGTCGCAATTATACAATATAGATAGGAGCAGGTTACCTGATTAGCTGCATAAGTCCTTTTAGGAGCATTGTCAGAGTGTTCCAACCCCAGATACTGCTCCCAAGCACCATAAACATCTCTTCTCTGAGGAAAGATGACGTATATAACTATCCAACACAACTTCAAAACAAGAGACACCACAAATATAGGAAGATGGGGTGGGTGGGAAGGTGAAATAAGTAAATACACACCTGAAACCGACTCGAGACTATTTCAGAGTCGTGAAGATACTCTGGTCGACTTAGTGAAAGAAATGCAAATTTCCACTGGGCACGAGAAAGTAAACAGAAAGAAAGGTCTCATCAAATTACATGTAGGGAACAGTCATTTAGGAGAAGAAAAACAATAACACGGCTTTATAGTACTACTTAACGCACTGAAAAAAAAACTATTTAGCGCCATTCACTTGGGAGCAGAAGAAAATATGAAGTGCAAAGAAACTGTACCTTAGCAAATTCCTCATCTGGAACCTGCAGTTTCTTCTGTATTCGCACTTTGACCTCAGCTAAAGTCTCACCTTCATGGATTACTAAGAAAAAAGGTTCCCCAAAGTTCTGAATCTGCTGCTGGAAAAAGGGAAGACTTTAAAGCTAAAAAATAAAATCAAGTGACAAGGTGCATTCAGTAAATAACATCAACTAATGCAGAGATGCAGATTACAGAGTAATCTTATGTTCACGGTGCCTAAATAAGCTATTGTTTACAAATTAGTTACCATCTGATTCTGAGCTGTCTCTTTTGTGAAGTGGTATACATGAATCAAGCGATC
>JAULJZ010000002.1:1573138-1591979 GCA_032270985.1 Heliamphora pulchella | reverse complement strand
ACCCGCAGGAAAAATCTGCATGTATATGGCTAAATTAGGTGCTTGAGAACTAAAAAAGGATCATAGGAAAAGTAGTCTGGTATCAAAAGTTAGTGAAAGCAGGTCAAAGAGAACTTCGAAGGTTAAAAGCCATCCCTTCCTCAAAGCAACAAGAAGCCATTGAAAGATCAAATAAGATACAGTTGCCTCAGCTAACAACTAATCTTTCATATACTAAAAACGAAGTCAAAAGTACTACATTCACTGTCTTTGGATTCTTAGAAAAAAAGAATAGAATATAGCCACACAAAGATGAAGCTAAACACCTTATAAATCTTGTGGTAAAAAACTTCAAGCAATCTGAGTTCCGCAAATGGATGAGACAACTCAACCTGTTCAAATAAGGGCACATGGAATAAGTACCAGTAAACAGATATAGCATAATAACGAGTTTGAATATCATAACGTGACCTAGCTCCTCATTAGAGGGAAGGAAAAAGGTTCACACCAGCTATTACTGGAAAATTCAATAACCACATTATAGTCCTATGACTTACCTTTTTCTTAAGCTCATTAATAACATCACCCACAGTGCTTTGTTTTGGCAGTCTAATAGTGTGAACGGACACCTAAAAAATAAGCAACAAGGGCATATTTTGGTTTGGGAATCTAATCTAAAGTTCACGAAAAGGAATAGGATTTGCTCTGCATACTCACTTCATCTTTTGTAGCATGGTGAAAAGCTACTTTAAGCGTTTTCAAACCTTGCAGTTCTGGTAGAGGAATGTCCAATACTTCATAGTACAATATATCAGAAGTCTGTTGAAATTCAGATAAGAATATTAAAATTTAAGGTTCTAACACAGCAATATACCCAGGGCAATGTTATGAATTACCTGATTGTAGTGAACCAGCATGTCTGACAAATGATCCACTCCCCGGTACTTAATAGGCTGGGGTTTGGGTTGCTGAGAGTAACAATTATGAGATGTTAGCCTGATTTTAGATGGATCCTCCAAATCAAGATGGCGAGCAACTCGTTCCACAACATCATCGTATGTATGAAGCTTTGACCTTCCATTCAGCATGTGTATGAATGAGAAAGTAGCCAATAATTCTTTGTTGGCTTAGCTAACAAGACACTAATTGAGATTCCTGAAAATGGGGGGAAAAAAAAGAGAGAGATTGCGATTGTATACTTCTCATTTTTTGAACTTACAACTCTAAACAGAAATCATCCTCCTTGGGCTTTTCCAGAGCTCGAAAGTGAACCACCTGCAAAACATGAAACATTGAATAGCAACAACTAGAAGAACGAGCCATCAACTACATTGATACTGATTTAACGATTTAATTCCACAAAATAATAATAACCATTTACTTGGCCTAAATAATAATAATCATTTACTTCCCAAAAATCTCTTGAGAAGCATTCAAGACCGCACAGCATGTCAGCATGACACATAACCATCACACTATTTTTTTTCTCCTTTTTACTTTCTTTTTGTTTTTTGTTTTTTTGTTTCCTAAAATCTTTACCTTCACATTACCAACAATATTTTAGCGACATAAAAAGAGGTTACGTGCTAAATTAGGGGTTTAAGCCTTCAAGGGTCACACACCAATGTAAGGTCGAGAAAATGTATTTAGTTTGAACCATAAAAACATAGGTCAAAACATAATATAGCACTACATACTTGTAAATTATGTCGCAGGCATGGTTCAACATCACTAACAGGGTATATGGGGTTAATTATGTACCACAGAAAGGGTATGTAAAATTTTCAATCATGTTTGAACTCACTTCACACTAGAGATTTCCTCCACTATACGGTAAAAGTTTGTTACCAGCAGATATATTTTTAGTTACAGTTTTGTTCATTAATGGTGAATTTGCGCTCAATGTAACACACTGATATAACATAGTAAGATTCCCATTTTTCATTCCCGATTTGGTAGAAGTTCTAATTGTTAAAATTTTAAAATGTTGTAACTTTAATTTTGAATATTCATTTTTGGTAAGAATCATATTTTTAGATTTCACTGGTTGAAATCTTCCAAACAAGACCCATATTAAATACTAAACCTCGCTTTTTTATGTGGTGGATCCTGGGGGGACAAAATAAAAGCGCTTGATCTTTTGCCCCATACTTTGAGATGCTCCTCTTTGCCGATCAAGCAACGCTGCTGCACTGGTTAGCATTTTTTGAAAAAATGGAGTAGGCTAACAAGTAAATGGGTAAAGACTACCGATACATTCGGAGAACCATGTTGGAGATCCTTCTCCCAGTAAAACACATTGTCATCAAATAAAGAGGTAAACTTCATTTTGGACTTTCATGCTAGTTCCGTCTGGTTCCAGCTTCTCTCTTCTGACTTCCTCTTCCTAGGTTCTGCTTTTCCTTAGAAAAATACGTCGCCGAGCAGTCGGACGACTCTTCAGTAACCTGACCCCTTCGACGCTTCTTTCGCTGTACACCCCCTCCATCCTTCGGAGGTGAAAGAAAGAAAGGGTACTATAAAATCTTATTAGTAGGGCCCTAGAATGCTAAAAAGGTGGGGGAACAAGAGTTGTCACGATAGAAAAGAGAAATGACTATAATCACTTATACTTCACTGTCTACTTTATTGTGTTTTCAAATCTAATTTTTAATCTGATTGTCCAATATTACTACACAAATTTATAATTTCACAAAGTTAGACTTCACTATGGGGATTAATTGACAACCATAATACGAAAATGTGATCAAAACGATTGAAAAATAGAAGAGATGACAAAAATCCTGTTTGGAAGTGCAAACAGGGTTTCGGCCCAGCAAATACACTTATTTAATAATAAGGACACGCGTGTGACACTTTTTTGGTGTTAAGTCCAAACAAAGTTTTAATCTTTTTGTATCGAATTTGCGCTTAATGTAACAGAACTACATAACATAGTAAGATTTCCTTATTGCATTCCTGAATTGATAGAAGTTCTAATTGTTAAAACTTTAAAATGAAATAACTTTAATTTTGAAAGTGCATTTTTAATAAGATTGATATTTTTAGATTATTTTCTGAAAACTTCCAAACAACACACCATATTAAATATGAAATTTCTCTTTTCTACAAACAGTTAGATCTCACCGTCACGGTGAATACAACACAATTTAATTGTTAACAAGACTTTACTGTCTACTTTATCATTTTTAAAAATTCAATACATAATATAATTATACAATAAAATTAAACAAATTTATGATTTCACAGAGATTTTAATATGGGAATCGTTGATGTTCTTAGGGCCCCAAAAGAAAGAAGCTTGGACTACTTGCCAAAATATTCAAAATGTGGATTTGTGACAGGAGCATGCAAAAAAATATGATCAATTTTTGCCAAAATATTCAAAATATGGTTTAACTGGTCTGACCCCTTGATGTGCACCCGCACTTGTACCCGAATCCATGGAACGTAGAACAGAACTCTAGCTTGGGAGGTAAGGGAGTTTGGTTAGGAGGGGGAACATGGTAAATATTAGGCCAGAGCATCCCAATACCCAAGATAGGGAGGGGGGGTTACTTTTTACCCCCTCTGGTTGAACTTATTCACTTTTTACATCCCCTATTGTACAGACCATAGTTAAAACAATTGGTCTATCCATAAAAAATAACCGTTGCATGTGGGGAAGTAAATGTTTTTTGAACAAAAAAACTCCTCAAAATAAAAGAAAAAATAAGTCTATAAAGACATAACTCATAAAAATAAAAAGTACGAAAATAATTTTAATCAAAAAGTCAATAGAATCATACAAAAACAAAGGAAAAAAAAAAAAAACCTCCAGCCAGATCACAGAAACATAGAGAACAATAAATCTGAACTCAATCAACCTATCTCAATCCATGTCAATTAGCAAACAAAGCCAGCTTGATTTCTCACCAAATTAAAAGTTTCCAATTGAAGGAAAAAATAAAAATAGAAAGAAAGCCTGGAATGATGTTTTACTTAGGTTAGAAAATGATATCAGTTGGAAAAACAATAATTTAGCACACATCACTGTCATTTTAATGGGAAAATAACGGTTTTACTGTAGTCTAAACCACCAGAGGTGTAAGTGTTGTGTTTTGAAACACGGAATCAAAATGTGCCTAATATAAGGCAAAAGGTAATTTACCCATAGAAAATGAAGGTTGCATCATATAGATATCTCAATTATAAGTTGACTGACTGGCACAGAATTTCTACAGAAGAATACCTGGCGATTGTGCACATAGTCCAAAAATGAAGGAATATCTCGATAACGAAATTGATCAGTAGTTTCAACTGGAAGAGATTTTTGAAAACAAATTATATCTCCATCTTCAAGCTGCACACAACGGTAAGTTGGTAACAGATATTTCAATAGAAAAAACCTCTATTCTGTAAAGCAGTACATAATGAAAAACAAATACCTGGCTAGATCGAAATGTGATTTTCCTGTCAATGGGTTCGCACATGATATGGGGCTCAAACTTTATCTCCTGAACATAATAATGCCTGAGTTAAGATGACGACAATGCATGGACATGCAATTTTAAATGGACAATGATAACCAAAGCAGTGCAAAGCATGGAATGAAGAATAGGTGCAGAGTGAGAATTTTACACAGGCCTAACATTGGAATGGGGATTCATGTGACCAGCTTTTGATTTGAATAATCTTATTTTATTTATATAGGTTAGTTGACCACGGCCATACTTTGCCTAATGATATACAAGCTTTTAGAATTGTAGAGGGCACTTCAACGATTCTTAGCCCATGTTCATTTTGTGCAATTTGGGCTTTGTTTAAAAAAGAGGGTCAAACTGTGTTCGGTTCAGTTGTAGGCCTGAAAGATTCCTGAAGCATCCCTTGTCAAGTGTTCAGTCCAAAACGCAGCTCTTCACTTGGCCCTTCAGGTTGCAAGTAATTTCCACAAGTCCTTTGCGTCCACCGAACATAGACGAGATCGACAGATAATCTGTTGAAGCCTTTACTTCACACACCTACCCTGCACATGCCATATCTTCCAAACAAAGATTGCCACTGCAGTCGTGCGAATCCTTCAGTCTGTCAGTTCATCGAGCAAAGGCCCCTCTCTTTATCTCTCTTCTCCCTCTTCCATGGACCTTCAATTGACTTAGGGTTAGACGAACTTGTCACTTCCTCAGCACAGTTACAGATCGTTTTAGGGCCTTCAAAATGGGACAACAATATTGTCATCTCCCGAAGTCTTGTTCCAGTTTGACAACTCTTCCTGGAGACGATCGTCAGCAAAACGTCCTCCATTGTGGGAGGTGGAACCTCCGGTACACAAAAATTAGGCAACAAAGAGGTATACAAACCTTTCCTCATACACAAGTCTCTTCCCATTATTTCTGGACAAAAACATGTCTATTGATCTATTGATGTTTCTGTGTATTTTGAATAATGGATGATCTTTATGTGGTATAAAAAGTTAACACTGTTCACAATGTTAACGTATATGTAGAGGGGATCAACATATAAATAATCTGTTCTTCTGGTATTTATGGATCCACAAAATTCCCTGTGAACTTGTTCTGTTATTTAGAAAAGGAACTCAACTTCCAAAGCATAATACCATAATGTGGTTTTCTGCACAATACCTCTTCACTGTAAAAGTACTGCTCAATTTTATCACTTTGACAAAACAAATCCCACTGTGGAGATTATAAAGGGGAAGACCTGGTGAACTGGATACAATTAATGTTACAAGAACCAAACAAATGGATTGAGAGATAGAAATGTCAATGAATCACCAATATTGCTTCTTTTTTTTTTGATTTTTTGTCTCTGTGTTGTGTTTGCATCTTGGATTTGTAGGAAGAGGGAGAATGTTAAAAAAATTACATTATTAGTTATCCATTACAGATGACTACGTACTACGCACTTTGAGCCCAAGCCGAGGAGAAACTCCAACAGAACAATGCATTTTATAAACACAATATTTGCTTATACTACTAATAAATGGAGTGAGACTGATCTGTAGAGTTGGAAAATGGATACAACATATTGGTTCTCATTTGAATGGAGTGGACCTCCATTAATTTTTTTTTTTCATCTTAGATAGGCTTCAAACAATTTAAAGAACGCATACGGCATTCATCTTTGTCTTCTTTCTTATGAAAAATCTCATGACTTACTTTTTTCCAATAAATAAATCTGATTTCCCTAATCTTAGACAGGCTTAAAATATGTTCGGTTGTTTGAGTTTGCCTAGAATGCAATTTCGTATATTGTTGTGTTGTTCTTCCTAATTGTAGTCAAAAGTTGGTCATTCAAATTTTAACCTGTACTTTTTCCCTCCATGTTGTGTTATTTGAAGCCTATTGTTCTCCCAAAGTACTTGCTAAACCAACCAAGAAGAGAAGTTGCTCCCTACAGCCGTCCGACCATTCTTCAATTGGCGACAACCTGAACTCTAAAGCGGTAACATACCTTTCATCTACACTTTTCAAATCCTCTTTCATCAATAGTTTATATGTACCTCCTTAAGGATTTGTCTTATGGGGTGGTTTTATTTCATCTGTGGTTTTCTTCAAACAGGTTATTAATAGTAAGGTGAGTGCAGGTGTAAGCCACTCACATTCCTATATCCATAAGATGTACACACATCAATTTCCCCTCACTGTGAAGGACTAACTACAAATTAAAATTAAAGTTAGAGGCTTGTAAGATTTGGTGGGTAATCTTTCATGGATTAATATTGTTAATTCTCATATTAAATTGTGTATACTTCTTTTTTCTGGTCAATTTCTGTATTGTGTTAAATTTAAGTAAACATCCAAATCATCATATTTATCCAATGAACGATTATAAAGGTGAGCTGTTGGCACTTTCGTTCAGTTCACCAAACGAATGTGTCGGTTTTTCTTTTTGTTTTTGGGACGATGCTGATAGAGACAGACCATAACAGACAAGTTATGCCTCTACGCAAAGCAAGAACAGAGAAAATACTTAAGTTGTAAGGCACCAACAAAGCAAAAAAAAAGGGCAACCATTTTGTAGCTTTCTTTCACCTTTAGGTGCAACTGACTAGAAATCACAACTAATCAATGTCTGTTTCCGCAATTTCTTAGAACAAAATGATTTATTCAGTTGAAAAAACCAGATACAGTTTCTTTTACTTGGGAAATAATTGTAAACCTGTGCATCGTATAACCAACAGTACACACAAACAGAGAGTTCCAAAGAAGAAGAAGAAGAAATAAAATATACTTTTTTTTTCATTTACTCTAACAAACATGGTTCTTTTTTTTTTTTTTGTGCGGTTTAGGTTTGAGATGGACCTTCCTGAGTCTACCAAAGTAGTGTACAATCAGCTGCAGAAACTAGAGCTGGAATATGCCCATGAAATCCTTCGTTATTTCCTTTTAAAAGAGCATGCTTCTCATGACATAAATCTTATTTCATTTTAGGATAACATGGCAAGTGAAATAGATGACTTTAAGATGTGGGCACCTCACACTGTGGAGACTTTAATACATATAATGTTAGAAGAAGTGCGAAAAGAGAGCAATACGGTAACAAGGAGGGATAGAAATTTTACAACAAAACAATGGTCTGCAATTGATTACGAGATGAAAAAGAGGGTAGGACGTAAGTATGGGGAAAAAATTGAAAGGGAAGTTTGCGAGGCTGAAACGATATTACAAAGCTTACGTGCAACTTATGGAGCATACTGGTCTCGGTTGGGATCGTGTCACACTGACGGTCACTGCTCCTGAGCAAGCATGGATGAATTACGTCCAGGTAATCACCCAACGTAGTGTCACTTTCACTTTTTCTTTACCTACCAATGCCTAAATTCACTTTATTTTAATTTTCCCTCGTTTAAATGCACGTACTTGTATATACCCGTGATACGTTCAATTTTTTCCGTGGTAGGCAAACCCAAACGCTAAATAATTCATTAACAAGGGTCTTGACCACTTCGACCTGTTAACCGAATTATTTGCAAAGTCTTATGCGCCTGCGGGTCTAGCCCGACCATCCACTCAGGGTGCTCCGACCTCTAAGGAGGAGCATGAGCTGGAACAGTTACATTTCGCTCAATCGAATTCATCATTGCAGGGTAAGAGAAAGTCTGCTGGTGAATGTGGGAAGGAGTCGAAGTCAGTAAAGATGGATTCTGCACTTGAGGCATGGGAAGATGCCTCCAGATGACGTGCTGCGTATTACGAGCATCGTGACATGAAGTGTACCACAAGTGGTGGCTTCTCCGTGACTGAGTGCATCGACATCCTAGATGGCATGGATGGTGTGGATCGGTCGCAATATGTGAAGGATTGTCAAGCTTTCACAAGTGGCGGCGTGGTGCGAGAGATGTGGGTGCACATGAGATCTGATATGTGCGTTTATTGGCTCAGTCAGTTGTGATGCTATGTTATCAATTCTCTGTGGACGGGTGTAGGGGTTCTTTGTCCCTGTTTATGTACTTTGTGTGTATGACTTGTAGTTCTTACTTTATGACATCATACTGCGTTCGAGCTGGGTTGTGACAGTGGTTCTCTTTTTAATGATGTTTCTTAATTTCGTACTTTATATGACTCTACCGAATGTTTACCTATGTTTGTTGTCAATGTTGGACTTGCGTAATATATGGTACCGACTCTGGATAAGGTGGATGAGCTCTCTAATGTTTACCTATGTTTTTAATAAAGTTCATCCCTATTCCCTCGTTGGTTTCACATCACTTTATCCGTCGATAATGGTTGACCTTGACCATGGTTATGCATGAAATTTGTGCAGGACTAACAGTAGTGTAATGAGTGTTATGATTGACCTAAATCGATTTATCTTTGTTGTTAATATTTGAACTCCCTTATAATAATGCAATATTTTTACTTTCCATTGACATGCATTTTATGTGGAAACATTGACAACATAGAGTTGATTTTGTCACAGCATAATTAGAAGAGATGCCATCATCAAACCTCGATCAACGATGAAATTCAAGTGGTTCTAGTGATTCCGGTGATGATGACGACGACTTGATGGACTTTCAGATGGCGGTTGAATTGAACCGCCACCTTGAAGGTTTCTCAAAAAGGCGACCACAACGCAACGCTCCATTTACAGGGCATGAGTATACACAATGGTTGTTGCGTGGACATCCAAAAACTATACGCGAAGAGTCACGAGTTGATGCACAAAGTTTTATGGCATTAGCTTCAGAGTTAGCCCGTAGGAATTTAGCCCAGTGGGAACATATGAGGTTGTCTGTAGAAGAGTCGTTGGCAATCTTCTTGTTCATATGCGTTCAAAGTGCACGACATAGACTGGCAACAGGTCGGGGTCGGTTCAAATATTCAACTGACACAATTGATCGCCATTTCACGATGATAATGCGTGCCATTGCAAACCTTGGTCCTGACATCATCCAACCACCAAATATGACAATATGCCATCCATTTATTCGGACAGACCATAGATTTTAACTATGGTTTAAGGTATAGCATTACCAAACTTATTTAAATAAATGTATAATAGCTATTCTGTAGTGTTACATGTATACGAATTGTGTAGGATTGTTTCGGTGCAATTTATGGCACTCATGTCGTTGCCTAGGCCCCTGTTTCTCAACAAACGGCATAGCGCAATTGAAAAGTGCATATTTCACAAAATGTAATGGAAGCATGCTCATTTGACATGAGGTTTACATATACACATACTAGATGGGAAGGAAGCGCCCATGACTCAATAATTTTGTTAGATGCCATTACGGACTCAACAAAAAACTTTCCACACCCGCCTACAACTTTTTTTTTTTTTTTTAATTGTGGAATAAGCATGTTCATGCACTAGTAAATTATTGCACAATATACTTCACTCAAACTAGTCATTGTGTTTTAAATAGACAAATATCATGTGGTCGATGCCTGATACACAAACATGCCAGGATATTTGCCCTTATCATGGGCAACAATATCAATTATCTAATTTCAATGGTCAACGGCATCACTACAATGGGCCCATGGAGTTATTTAACCATAGATATGCTTCTCTACGGAATGTGATTGAACGATGTTTTGGTACATTGAAAGCTCAGTTCCCTATTTTGAAAAATATGCCAAGGTATAAACCAGTTCGGCAACCATCAATTGTGACCGCATGTTGTGTTGTCCAAAATTGGATCATCATGCGCCACGAACGTGATGAATTTTTTGACGAAAATGAAAACAACAATGGTCATGTTGGAGAGCTATCGAAGCTGCCATTGCAGAAAGTCACCATGTGCAAATGTCACAGGAGCATTTGCAGCACATGTCAAATTTTAGGGATAGTCTTGCAACAGCAATGTGGGAAGCATACAATTAATAGGTAAATCTTGGCAAACATAATAATACAGAATATGTTCTACATAAATGTTATAGACATGAATCTTTTAATATAAATGTACTGAGAATGCTGTTTCTGCCGTGTAATTGGTTGGTAGTACGAGTGAAATTACTTTAATTTAAATGTGCATAACATATTTTTACATTCATGTGACAGATGAGACGTGCTCCAGTCTGTGCTTGTGGAGGTGGGCGAATGCGTTTGTATATGGCGCGCACAAGGGGTAATTACGGTCGTCACTTTTATCGTTATCTGAAAGGACTTAATCATAGGAACTCGTTTGTGTGGCTCGATGACTATGATAATGTAGGCCATCACAGCGTCAATTATGGGGGGGCGCAATGATGTGGGATGGTTGGTTTGTGCTTGTTGTGGCTGTAATGTACTTCTTTGTTTAATTATTGTTGGGATACTTTGTTTTCTCCTTCATACTATCGTAATGCAAGTTGTATGAAACAGTGCACTGTTATGTTTGTGTACTAAAACATTGTCATCTTATGTTTGTGCAAAAAACAATGGTTGTATTTTTCTTTATGTAATGGTCTCAATAAGTTCTTGTATGACATATAACTACTAGTTCAATTAACGAGTGTAGATTTGTAGTAGTCGTCATTATGTATATATCAATTTCAGTTAATCTATCTCTCTATAATCATAATAAAGCATATATAAAAGTACCCAATCTTGTTTTGCTAACGAAGCTTTAAAAACACACATGAACATGTTCGCCAAGAAAAACTATAAATTATTTTGGAAATTTATTTCATTAAAAAAACGAACATGATCATAGAAATTATTTTGGATTTTTTTTTTCATAGACACAAAATGAACATGTTCTGAAGATTGATCTCAAAACTAGTCTCAGAAGCAATTTTGAGATTTTCATGTTCTAAAAACCCAAAACGAACATGGGCTTAGATTTTGTAGACATGGGCCGTAATACTACTACCAGTCTACTACTATCAACCCATGGCTACATCCTAAAATTTTTTGAAAAATCTTGTAAGTCAAAGTTTCATAGTTTCCTAATAGGTTTCAATTATGCCTTTTTTTTGGGGGGGGCAGGGGGTAGGTGTTACTTGTCATGTTGCAATAAGTTGTTTCAACTACCAAGATCAAGGCGTTTTTTGGTTGGTGATGCAGCTCATTGTAGGACTTTCCCCGATATTTTTACTTTGGCTACGGATGAGGGGTTGTAGTTACAAATTATGCCCGGAGGGATTCCGACTTATGTTTTTAGGATATCGAGCTGAGGGATGGTCAGTACTAGGAGCTAGGTCAACTTTTGATACTTATAGGAATTTTGTATGATCGCGGTAGAGTAGAAGAAGTGGTGGATTCAATTAGATAGAAAACAAGTATCAGTGGAAGATTCGGTGTCTAAGTCTTTCTTTCTTTAGAAGGTGAGAGCCCCTTCATAGCTGTCATTTTTCATTTGGGTTGCTATGCATAAGAAGATTTTGACTATTTCAAAGGGACCATGTGTTCACTAACTGATGCAGCCGACGTAAGGAGGGAAAATTCGTTTTTCACTTTCTTATTCATTGCGAGTTTTGCAAGGGAGTTGTAGAGTTTTGTTTTTATACTCTTTCTAGTGGATTGGGTTTTTGAGAAAAAAGGTAATTGGTGCTTTGTAGAGATGCGGGGAAAGGAGTGCCGAGAATTAGGAGAAGGATGTGGTCGTTAATCCCCTTGCATTTAATGTGGTTTATATGGTTGGTGCGCAACAAGAGATTTAATGGGGTCAAGTTGTTGCATAGATTGAAGGGTATTTTTCTTTGTAATTTATGTAATTGGTTGTCTGAGCATCAAGTACACTCGGATGATGAAACGGGTGACTTCATATAATTTGTCTTTGGAATTCTTTTGTGGAGGTTTTTGTAGTTTATCCCTTTTGAGTTCTTTTTGCCATTCTTCCGGGTTGTATGGGATCTTTTCCCCTCTTATTTGGGTGGCATTCACTAAATGCCTTTCTACAAAATCTTATTTACCTATCAAAAAAAAAAATTCTAGGTTAACATTTATTCTCTTACAGCAACATTGAAATAGTATATGTTAGTTGTTCTATTCATTTTTTTCTGTAAATTTATTCCACATATAAGAGATGGCTCCTTTAAAAATATGTTGCAGTAGGGTTTGCTAGTCCGAGTTCATTCTCGTTTCTTCTCTTACTGACTGGTCTTTCTACTTTCTTAATTCTATCAATTTGGTTGAGTTGATTATTTCTTACTATGACTAAGTCAATTTGACTAAGTTGAATTTGTGCGCTGCATTTCTGGCCTTTAAGACAGATCTATTTCAGCCCAAACCCCCAGCCTATCAATTCCTAAAGCACATGCAAGCACTTTTAACTCTCAACCTCAGTTAAAACCTTCTTTTTGTGAGTGTCCAGAGTTTCCAGTAATAAGAATTCTAGAAGGCAAGAGAATGCCTTTGAAAATCAAGCTAATTGCAGCTTCTTCAATTCACATACCGAGCTATTACTCTTCCACCTTCCTGAATCCACGACCAAAAACTTTCCTCGGCCTAAACCCACCAAGAAAACCAGCTGTTCAAAGCTAATGCTGCAGTTCAAACTAAAGTCCCGAGGGCAGAATCAGTTAACACTCACTTCCTCAACGCAAATACTTCAACTTTCAATCCCGCTGAAATTAAGAACTCCACTCAATTGATAATAGTGAGGCGGGGAACTCAACCCTTTTCTTTATCATTGAATTCAACTCAGATTTGAGCTTTGGGATTTTTTTACTTTCGTCCCGTGAAACCTAAGTTTTTGAGATCCAATTCCTACTCATGTGTGCAATCAATAGTTAGAGCATTTTGAGAAGCTTCCTCTCTAAGAGTCGCCTTTCACTCTATATGGATTCTGAGCCCTTCTCTCAAGAAAACGGGATTCCCTTTTTCCTTCTCTTTTATTACACCGAACGAGTCTCAAAGTCCATTGACTGAGATGCTTCATACTAGCCTTCTGCTACAGGTGTTTGTTCATTTGTACTTCTAAAATAGCCCTAAAAACTGCCTATTCAGGTTTCATATCCTAGTTTCTCTCTATATGGATTCTGAGCCCTTCTCTCAAGAAAACAGGATCCCCTTTTTCCTTCTCTTTTGTTACACCGAACGAGTCTCAAAGTCCATTGACTGAGATGCTTCATACTAGCCTTCTGCTATACGTATTTGTTCATTTATACCTCTAAAATAGCCCTAAAAACTACCTATTCACGTTTCACATCCTAGTTTCGTTCCTTTATAAATCAGAAATGATACCTAGATCACACTACTCCTGCTTTATTAGCTTAGCAGTGTGGGCCTAGGGAAGACGGAGAAAAAAGATGCTTCTTAGACTATGAAGATATGTAGGTAGCATGATACGTAAGGCAACGTGATGAACTTCTATGAGTGCATGCCATAGGATTCTACCCATCAGAGCTATATATCTCTCCTTCGTTCCTTTCCCCGATCACCTATAAAATGAAATTGATTCATGTAGAAAAGATAATTTGTAAACTATCCAATAAATTCCTTTG
Source organism: Heliamphora pulchella (assembly GCA_032270985.1). Lineage (NCBI taxonomy): Eukaryota > Viridiplantae > Streptophyta > Magnoliopsida > Ericales > Sarraceniaceae > Heliamphora > Heliamphora pulchella. Next base: position 1,578,120 of record JAULJZ010000002.1, on the reverse strand, counting down.
CTCCTTCTAGTACCCAGTCTTGTTAGTCGGTCTAGTTACAGTGTCCTTAGCCACAGTAGCCATAAAGCCGGAAAAGTGAGTCTAAGGGCTTTTGTAAATGAAATCCACCTCTTTCAGTCCCGTGTGCAAGCCCTTTACGCAAGTTCTTGAAACTCAAGGAAGCCCTTAGATATAGCTTTCAAGTCTGTGAGTCATGCAAGGAGGGGAAGTGCCACTTAATGCCACACCCCACTCTCCACAAAGGGCAGGAAAATGTGAAAGGTGTGGATCAATCAAGTGGGAAGAGGACATAAAGAAAAGCAGGGAAGCAACCTCCGGTCAAGCAAGTAAAAGGGAGTAAAGTCATATTCACAGGACGGGCCTGATTCAATCAAGCAAAATCTCACCAAGACACTCATGTAGCTCAATCAAGCAAAATCTCACTAAGACACTCAACCTAAGATTGAAATAGCTTGGCACAACATATGCAGGTGCTCCCACGCGCACGCACCCACCCACCCATACAGAGAGGTAGATAGAAAGACCAAACTAAACTTAAATTTTGTCCAGACTGACATGCATACGCCCCCACCAATATGGACTTCCAACAAAATTCATAGTGTGTATAAGAATGAACATACAGTACTTAAAAGAACTCATCAAGGAAGTGACATTACAAAGGAATAAAGGCGTAATTAAAAACAAACCTCATAAAGGTCAATTTCTTCATCAGGAGCATAGCCAGCCATTTCATTTAGTTTCGTTACAATTTCTGCTGGTTTACCTGTAGCCTTGACGAAAAGTCGTCCAACATAACTGGAAAAAACAGAGGAAAAAACAAGGTTAAATTACAAGAATTCCAACATGAAAAAAAAGGAAGAAAGAAAATAATTACCATAGCTCTTCTTTCTCAGGATCATAAAGCTTGAAAAAAAGTAAAATATCATCTTTTGTCTTGTCAGGAGGAGGGATAGGCCGCAAATCCTGAACGATAAGACAAATCATTAACACCAGAAAACAGAAATCTACAACTATGAAACTAAAATTAGTGCAAGAACATCACCAGCCCAAGCTCCACTTCTAATAACAACTTTAGCTCTGCATTGTGAACCTTATTGGATACCTCCCTCAACTGTCCAACCTACAAAGCAATGCAAGCCACAATGAGATTGAGGAGCAAGTATCACAGGCAAAAGTTTCACTAGCCATGTCTATTCAAAACTTAGCAGTAACTTCCCTCTTTGTGCCTATGCTCGAACCAGGCTTCCACGAGCCAGGAGTTCAAATTCTTATCCGCGTTGCCCCAGTTTCCCACTAACTCAGAGAAATCCACTAGCCTCAACAACTTATACGGTTATGCATTACCAAAAATAGATTCTTTGAAACATAGAAAAAAACAATGTGAAAAGGAACATTTTGTAAACTAAAGTTCCACTACAGTTTTCATAAAAAATAACAATGAATATATCAGCATTATCCTGAGGGTCTTTCATGATCGAAGAATGAAAGATCTACACACTAAAGTTTCATCCTTCTCCATTATGAGTCCTTTTGGGATGTAAAATGAACATGGAAAGTTGGTCGGATGGTACTACACAAAAAATCATAAATTCCTCGATACATCCATCAATATAGCATATTTAGCTGTGATATGACTTTTAAAGTGAGTATTAAAAGTATATATCAAAACATCAGGGATTCAGGAGGGATATACCAACGGATTGAGCATATCTGGATATTAGACAATATCCCAGTTAAAATCTCATTTTATTGATGGAATTTGCAATGTACATGATATTCTGATACAACCTTTTACTAAATTATTAAATCATTTTTTAAGGTTTTCAACCTTAAAATTTAGCACTCTTTTTAAAATTTAGCACAGTTCAAATCTCTCTCTATATAGATGCACATAACATATATCATATATCATTGCACATATTACAACCACAGGTCCACAGGAAGTATTTACCAAAAAAAATAAAATAATAATAATAATTAAAACCACAACCACTGGATGGAGTTATAGAGAATGTTCCAATGGAGGGCTCAACAAGATTCTGGGAATACCACAGGACCCATGTGTGTATTGTTGTAACTTAAATTAGAATTTCTGTCCTCTTCTAGGTGGATAAAGGATAATACTTTTCATTGGGCAACAAAAGTTCTTTATTTGTATTCATCAATTAGAATAGTAAAACATGAAACTATGATTTATATAAGAGAGACAGGAAGAAGAAGAAGAAGAAGAAGAAAAAGAAAACAAGAAGAGAGAAATTAGAGAAATAGGTTTAGGGATTTCACCTCACCGTGTACTTGTATTAGTGTTTATGCAAGATTACAAAACTATATTCAACCTAATATAGGCAAACACATTTGCAAAACCATATAAAAATAACAATCTAGTAGGCACCCTTAGGTTGGAGCATAAAGATCAAACATGTCCAGTTTGAAGGACAACCATTTAAAGAAAAGGCGAGCGAACTCCTTTAACAAATATCTCCCATATGATCATTCAAACGAACATAACGAGTAGCAATTTGTTTTCATGTTAATAAATCCCAAATAAAGTGGTGATCCGCCTAAATATGTTTGGTGTGGTTGTGAAAAATAGGATTATATAGCAACCTAGATGTCACGGTCTATATTACAAATGAGAATGGTAGATGTTGACATTTGTCCTACATTTGTCCTCCATTTCTCTCTCCTCTCTTTCTCCATTTAAATTTTAATTTTTTTCTCTCACTTCACTTTTAAGTTCAACTTTTTATTTATCTTCCATCAAATATATATTAATATATATGCTTACATGTAGTTTGAAAAATATAATTAATTTTATATATTTTTTAGTGATATTAGGTATTTACGGTGAGATTATTAAAAATTCTCTACTATATTATTATCTGTAATAATGAAAATATAGTTCATTATTTAGAGTTGATTTTATAATTAAATTATGTTCAGAGTACCTTTAAGCACAGATAATTGCTAGTACATCTACATAGGAGTACACACATTAGTACCAAAATCATGAGCAACGAGAGCAAACCTACAACAATTTTGAAGCAAAACGAGCCATAGCTCAATACTCGGCTTTAGATTTAGCACTAGAGTGGCGTTTTTGGGATGACCTACCAATAACGAGGGTATTCTCACTATTGATAACTTGTGAATAAAAGGCAAAGTTTTGATAAATTGGTGTTGCATGTGCAAAGGGGCAGAGGAATCGGTAAACCCCTTGTTATTCCATTGCTCGGAAGCCTCACAGATTTGAAATCTAATTCAATCTACCTTTGGGGTTGCTTGGCGAAACCTAACTTGGTGAAGGAGCATTTTTATAGTTTGTATCGTGGATGCCCGAGGAAGAGTAAGCGGAAACCTTGGAAAGAGGTGCCTCTCTGCATTATGTGGTGTATTTGGAGAGAGAAATCGTAGAACTTTCAAGAGTATCGAATGCTCCATCCCTACTTTGAAATGAGTGGTGCTTTTGACCCTCTTTCTGGCTTCATTGATATTTTCCTTTTTTTTAAGTTTTTTATGGAGTTTCTGGGGGATTTGCACCTCTTGGTCTTGTAGGGACCTCGTTATTTATGGTTTTGGATTTGTCTCTGTATACTCTCTGTGTACATGTTTGCTTCCTTTTAACGTTATTAATGATATAGCTCTTATGTATTAAAAAATAAAAAAATAAACTTTAGTACTAGAACAAGTAACAATGTTCAGCCTTTTATTATTTGGAGGAACAAGAATACTTACAACAAAGGTATAATGATTGGAGGTGGAACGTTTTATGTTCCATTGATTCGATATATGAAGTGTTAGTATCATACACTTAACACAAATAAAGATATGGGATATGAGTCCGATATGCATAGTTGGACATTCACCCACTAAATATATTAAGTAATTTGAATTTAGTAAATAACTATGAAAGAAACCTCCATATTATTCATGCAAAGCTTTATAGCAACTTGTTAACTTTATTTTACCATAACAAATGAAAATAGTTTATTCATAAACATAAATACTTTACAAGAGCAAACCAATCATGAGAAAAATGTTTCACAGCAAATAGACAAGATGCTTAATGCTAGAAACAACATAATCATGGTGATTTATACATAAATCTTGAAATGTTTTATAAAAGAATGTGTTCTTGATATCAAGCTAATATAAAGGCCAAGAACAACTAATAGAAACAGAGATAAAAATCTGTTAATGTATATTAAGTATTAATAATATCCAATAATATTCTGTGGGGATGCCCACAGTATTTGCTGTAGTCTCTCATTACTTAATAAATATGTGCGTATATCTCACAATGAGCACACACGTTTTCCCGTATTCTTTCTCTCTTTTTCTAACATGGTATCAGGGCCATGAAACCCTAGCCACCACAAAACCCTAGCTTCCACCAGAACCAGCCGCCAACCAGAAACCCTAACACTAGCCGCCGACCACTAGACCCTCGCTGACCTCCGTCGGCCCTCCAGCAGTCGTCGCCGACCCTTGTCTGCCTTCCAGGATCCCACGCCGGCCATCGTCAGCTTTCCCAAAAGCGTGTGCCGCCCTCGTCGGCTCTTCCAGGCGCGTCGCTCACCCTCGTCAACCCCTCCAGGGGTGACGAAAACCTTCGTCGGACCTTCCTAGGGTATTTTTGGCCCCCGCCAGTCCCTCAGGGGGGAACGTCGCCTACCGTCAGCCCATCTAGGGCCTCCAACGACCTCTGTTCGCCCATCCAGGGGTTGTGTCGACCACTGTGGGGTCTTCCTCCGCCTCTAACGACCACTGTAGGGTCTTCCTCCGCCTCTAACGACCACTGTGAACCCCTCCAGGGCTTGCACCGACCACTGTAGGGGCTTCCTCAACCTCGCCGACCACTTCCAGACACCGACAGACCCTGTAGGCCCTTCCTCAGTCGCTCGGCTCGACTTTTATCTCTCTTTCCCACACTGCATTAGTCCGCCAATGCAGTTCCATGATGTTTGCGAGTTTAATGAAGC
>JAULJZ010000002.1:1554843-1566269 GCA_032270985.1 Heliamphora pulchella | reverse complement strand
ACTAAAGCAATGTATCCCGTGTTTATGAGTTCTATAAGCAGATTTTTGCAACCAAACAGGCTGTGAAACCTTTGTTTGAATATTTCAGTAAACTCAAGAGTCTATGGGATCAGTTGTTGCAGTATCGTCCTTTCACTACTAACTTATAGCAACAGAAGCGCCAATGGGAGGACTTTATGATTGCCTCCTTACTTTCTAGTTTAGATTCTGACCTCCGTGGGTTTAAGGACCAAATTCTGGCCAGTGAGACTTTGCCTACTGCATCGAATGCATATTTCCGGTTGTTACGTTCCTCGTTGGGCCAATCTGCTAATAGCCCTAATCCATCTACTCCTCCGCCTGTATCTGACTCTTCTGTCTTAGTTTCTACCCACGACGGTCGTAGTTCCTTTCGTGGTAATGGCCACAATACTCGAGGTGGACGTAATTTCTGCGGCAGTTCTCGAGGTGGTGGTCGTAGTAGTGGTTGTGGTGATAGAAAATATGATCACTGTAGTAGTACTAATCATACTGAACCGTATTGTTGGGCTAAGTATGGTAAACCTGATTATGTTAATCAAGTTACTGATCACACACCTCAGCCCGCTTCTGATTCTCATCAGTTGTCTTTCGCTTCTGATTTTCATGGTACTCTTACTACTCAACTTGGCGAGATTGTTCAAACATTGTAGTCTGCTTTACCTCTATTTTTCACGGCTACTTTAGCCAATTCAGGTAATGTTGCATTCTTACATCTCCTCTATGGGTCCTTGATTTTGGCGCTAGCTCTCACATGTATGGTAATCCATCGTTTTTTTCTCATTTTACTCTTATTAAGCATGATATTGTTTTAGCCGACGGTTCATCTCGACCTGTGTAAGGGACGGGTGTTCTACATCTATCTCCATCTTTCTCATTGCCTTTTAGTCTTTATGTTCTAATTTTTTCTTTAATTTACTTTCTGTTAGCCAGTTAACTAAAATTTTACATTGTTCAATAACCTTTCTCCCACTTCTTGTGTTTTTCGGGACCTCCAAACCAAGAAGATGATTGGTTCGTGGCATGAGAAGAAAGGCCTCTATTATCTTGATGCTACTTCGCCTTCCACTTCTTCATCTGTTTTGAGTGTTACTGTTTCTCCCCTTCAATGGCATTTGCGTTTGGGCCACCCATCTGTGGCTAAACTTAAGTTGATTATTCCCAATTTGAGTCATGTGTCTGGTTTTAATTGTGAAGCTTGTCAATTAAGAAAGCATCACTGTAGTTCCTTTTCTCCTAGTGGTCATAGTCGTCAGTCAGAATCCTTTGATGTAGTCCGTATGGACATTTGGGGTCCTTCTCGAACTCACAGTAATAATGGATATTCTTATTTTGTTATTTTTGTTGATGACTATTCTCGCATGACTTGGTTGTTTCTGTTGAAAAGTCGCTCGGAATTACCTTTTATTCTCTCTCGCTTTTATAATGAAATTTATACCTAATTTGGCAAACGTCTCAAAGTTATTCGATCTAATAATGCTCTTGAATATCTACAATCTAGCGCCGCTTCCTTTTGTGTTGATCGTGGTATTATCCACCAAACTACTTGTGCTTACACGTCTCCACCAAACGGGGTTGTTGAACGCAAATATCGTCACTTGTTAAATGTTACTCGTATCTTATTGTTTCACACTACGGCACCCAAGCAGTTTTAGGGCGATGCTGTTATTACTGCTTACTTTCTTATTAATCGCATGCCTTGTGTCGTCCTCAATGGACAGTCTCCTTTTTTTTTATTATATCCGACCTCCTCGCCCTTTTCTCTCACTCCTCGGGTTTTTGGTTGTACTGCATTTGCACATATTCTTGATCCCAGTCGTGATAAATTGTCTCCCCGAGTTCGAAAGTGTGTTTTTCTTGGTTACTTTCGTACTCAGAGAGGTTATCACTGTTATCACCCGGAGACCCGCCAATATTTTGTTAGTGCTAATATTAACTTCTTCGAATCCACGCCTTTTTTTACTTCCTCCAATCTCCCGTTGTCATCTAATCTCATATGTTGTCGAATGGGGGAGTCTCGTTCTTCTCCTACTCTTCCTTTACCTGTTTCTATGCCCTTTCCTTCCTCTTTACCTACTTCTTATTTGTAGGTATATCAGCGATCTAGTGCTCGACAAGTTGTCCCTTATGGCCTGGATTCGTCATCTTCTTTGGTTGAGGCTCCTGCATCCTCACCCCCTCCATCTGCCTCCTCTGACTTGCCTATTGCCTTCCGTCGTGGTAAGCATGCATGTACTCAATACCTTATTACTAATTTTTTGTCCTATGATCGTCTCTCTTCTTCTCTCTATTCATTTGCTTTTACCTTGTCGTCTATTTTTGTTCCTTTATCCTATAAACAAGCCCCATCAATGTCTAAATGGAAAACTGCTATGGATGAAGAAATGAGAGCTCTTCATCAGAATCACACTAGGAAACTTACTTCTCTTCCCCCGGGAAAGCAAGCTGTGGGTTGTCGCTGGGTATACACTGTGAAATACCTTCCCAATGGGTTTGTTGAGCGCCTTAAGGCTCGGTTGGTTGCTAAGAGGTACATTCAGACCTACGGTATTGATTACTTAAAAACCTTTTCTCTTGTGACTCATTTTAACTCAGTTCGCATCCTTCTTCCTGTTACGGTTAGTCGTTCTTGACCCTTATATCAACTTGATATTAAAAATACTTTTTTTCATGGCGACCTTCAAGAAGAGGTATATATGGACCAGCCACCTGGTTATATTGTTGATGGTAGTGCTCATCTTGTGTGTCACTTGCGTAAGGCACTTTATGGCTTAAAACAATCTCCCCGTGCCTGGTTTCATCGGTTTAGCTCTGTTATCCTTACCTATGGCTTTCAACGTTCTACTTATGATCACTCGGTCTTTATTCGTCACTCTTCTAGAGGCACTATTGTGTTCATTGTCTATGTTTATAATATTCTTCTTTCGGGTGATTATGTTGCTGGCATTCTTGATCTGAAAAACCACTTGGCCACACAATTTCATACTAAGGACTTGGGTGCTCTTCGTTATTTTCTTGGGAATGAGGTTGTTTGTTCTTCTAAGGGCATTTCTCTTTCTCAACGAAAATATGTACTTGATCTTCTTTTTGAAATTGGCCTTCTTGGCGCTTAGCCAGTTGATACTCCCATAGACTCTATTGTTAAACTTGATGCTGAACAGGACAATATTTTTTATGATCCTGATCGATATCGACGCCTTGTTGACAAATTAATCTATCTCATTGTTACTTGCCCGGATATTACTTTTGCAGTTGGTGTTGTGAGCCAGTTTATGCATGCTCATCAGCAACCACATTTTGATGCTGTTTGTCGTATCTTATGCTATTTAAAAAGTGCCCTAGGTCGTGGCTTACTTTACCAACCATCTGATTTTTTGACTGTCACCGGGTTTAGTGATGCTGATTGGGCCGGTAGCCAATCTGATAGGCGCCCTACGTCCGGCTATTGTACCCTAATTGGTGGCAATTTGGTTACTTGGCAGAGTAAGAAACAAAGTGTAGTGGCTCATTCCAGTGTTGAGGCCGAATATCGAACAATGGCTCACACCGCCTTTGAAATGTTGTAGATTCGTTCTCTTCTTTGGGATTTTGGCGTCTCTACTCCCGTTCCAATGCAAATGTTTTATGACAATCAGGCCGCTATTTTTATTGTTAATAATCCAGTATTCTATGAGTGCACTAAACATATTGAAATTGATTGTCACTTCATTCAAGATTTATTATTGCATAAACAGATTGCCACTCCTTATATCCGCTCGGAAGACCAATTGGGTGATATTTTTATGAAGCCGCTGCCGCGTTATACTTTTCATCGCTTACTTATCAAGCTGGGCATGTTTGATATTTATGCTCCAACTTGAGGGGGCGTCTTAAAAGTGATACTTTTCTATTTTACTTTATTTCCTTAATGGTATTCTTGTACTTATCTTTTTGACCTAATAATATATGAAGGATGTGTGGGTGAATGAGGCTAATTAACCTCTCTGAACCCTTTCTTTTCATCTCTTTTCTTCTTTTCCATTTCTTCTTCTTTCCTCTTTAAACCCTAAATTCATATTCTACTATTCAACTCCGCAACTAGATGAAAGTTGCAAATGCAAAGCTTCTAAGCTAAATAAAAGTAATTTTTTTTAGCAAATTCTGATATTCTGATTGAATGGGTGCATTAACTAAAAACTCCATTGCATCATTAGAGTCAAAAAGCATGGATGATGGATGCAGACAAGGAAATTTCCAAAAAAATAAATAATAATTAGGATCTCAATACTGTATGAACTAATAACCAATAGTTCATTTTCTAGATTTATTTGGCAGAAATAAAATGGGAATAAAACCAAAATGTCTTACTTTTAGAAGCTGCAAGTATTCTCTAACAAAATTGAAAAATATACAGACTCGGGGTATTAAAACACAAAAACCCCAAAAAAGGATACATATGTTCAAATTAGTCTTTTTCTAATTATTTAAACTTAGCATAAGTCTCTAATAAGTCTCTAATAAGGGTCTTGTGTGCATCTTTGCAAGACATGTATTTTTTTCTTTTTTTACCAGAAAAAAAAATACTAACCCAAAAGAAAAAGTAAAATAAAAGAGCAACATGAAGTCCATCATTGAAAAACCATAAAAATACAAACATCAACTTTACGCTATACACACCACCTTCCATTCCCTTAATATAAAAAACAAATGAATCCCCTTAAAAGGGGCCGAAATGGATACCCAAAAAGATGACACATAGCAAACCCCATCCCATAAAGAATCAACATTATCGATTTATCCTAAAAAATCCTAGCAAGTCTTTGTAACCAAATAACCCAAAAAAGTGAACATACAATGCATTCCCAACAAAAGTTTTGCCTAGTTATTGCTTCCAAACATCTATAACCCATCACAATTTTGGATACATGGGCGGGCTCACCCAATAAATTTTCGCTTCTTGAAATATCCTTTGCCATAAAATAATATCAATGGCCAATGCAAAAATAGATGGTCCAATAGATTCCTCATTTCTTTCATATACGATACACCATTGAGGACAAAAATTACAATTACATCTCTTTTTAAAAAATATATATATACAATTGGTCATGAAAGTATGATGAACCATTGTCCACATAAAAACTGCTATTTTGAGAGAGACAGATTTTCTTTCCAACTTCTTTTATTATAAAATGGAGTTGGAAATTTGATTTGTAAATGACTGAAGGAATCATACCCTCTAATCAACAATGTTTGGATCAAAGAAACACTATCTAGAATGCTCAATAACGAAGCCAACTCAACTGTTTCCCCATCATTGAGACTTCTAAAAAAATTGCAATTCCTTAAAATAGGGGCTGCAAGTGAAGGCACCATGAAAGCAACAGAAGCATTTTGAGTATGAACTAAACGATACAAGTGTGGTTATAAAAACTGAAGGGAAGATTCTACCATCCAAATATCCTCCCCAAAACAAAAGAATCCCCATTCCCACTTTAAAATATAAGAATCGTGAGAAGAGGGGAAAAGGATGAATTTGAGAAACAGATTTCTGTGAAAATCAAAACGTTACCTCGTTAACCACAACAGAATCCCATCTGTTACCATAAATCCCATACTTCCCTTTGCTAATAGAATTCCATATAGAACTATGCTCCAGGAGAAATCTTCATAACAACTTCCAAGGATAGCTATGTTTCTATGCACACTATTTCCTAAAGCACGACCACCCTTTATTATTGAACAAGAAATGACTTCCCAACTTACTAAATGTTCTTCCCCCACCCCACACCCCCAAATCCCTACCTTCCCATAAAAATACCTCATAATTTTCTCCATTTTGTTTTCCACCCCCACCAGAATCTTGAAAATCTACAAATAATAAATTGAAATACTATGCAAAACTAACTGTACTAAAGTATTAGAAAATAGAGCGCGTTTCACCCCTTCAATCTTTTTCCAGTTACCAACTTTTGTAACCTCCCCAGAGAAAAATTGATACCACCTATATTACATTTATTTAGATGTACTCTTACGACCCAAAACAACCTCAAACATCCTTAATATAGAAAGAAGATTGCTTACTTTTGTCTCCCAAGAAAATAGTATTATCTCCAAACTCTAAAGGACATACTAAAACCATACTCCTTATAACAAAATCGTCAACTAGATCGAGCTCCCTTTCCCAATCAATCCATCTACCCAAAACATCAACCACAAAGGTAAATAAAAAAAGAGGTAACGGGTCACGTTGTCTAAGGCCTGTAGACAGCTTAAAACTTTACCTGCCAGGCCCTTTACAATGACAGACATATTACGTGAAAACAAACAACGCCAAATCCATTGCCTCTGCCTCTCACCAAATCGTACTTTTTACAAGACAAAATCCACAAATCCCCAACCACTTGATCATAAACTTTCTCAAAATTTACTTTTAAAATTACCCTCTTCATTAGCAGGTCTATATTCATCAACTGCTTTATTTGTTATCAAAACAACACCAAGAATCTGAAGCTCCTCAACAAAAATGCCTTGACAGTATTCAAAATATTTTTACATAACTTTTCCAGCAATTTTATATAAAGAAGTCACCAACCATATAAGTGAGACACAAATACAAAAATTGTAGACACCATTTTAAAAGAAACTCCTGAAAATCTCTTACCAACTCATTCTTAAAGACATCCTAGCAATCGTGAAATACAGCCCAAGAAAACCCGCAAGGCCCCAGTGATTTACCCTCTCACAATCAAATGGAATTTGAATAAAACATATCCATCTGAATACAATAATACATATAATTTGAATCTCTCAATAACAATCTTGTCTTCCATATCAATAAACATCCCTGACCCCACCTCCAAGCTCCAACATTTTTATGAACTTTTTTCTCCTTTTCCCATTAGCCACCCTTTGAAACAACTTGGAATTATTATCTCCCACTTTAATCCATTTGATTTTAGTTTTTTGTTCCCAGAAATTTGATACATTTGTATTTTCAACTCAATCTTTTCTTTTCCAAATGTTTCAACTAAAACTCCCTAGATTCAAGACCATCAAACTCTTCAATCCGTCTGACTATATCACTTGAAAAACTGTCATACTCCAAGCTCTCAATCTTTTTGTAATCAATTTCAACTTCACGAACTTAAAACCTTCTCATCTTTGACTTGTCCAACTACTCCACCACTTCTCAAAATGCTCTGTAAAAGATTAATGTTCCAACCACATATTTTCAAATCTGAAGGTATATAATACTACTTAAAAGGGCATTTCTCTAAAATCACAAGACAATGATCAGAAAAGCGCTTGATGTCTAGTATTAGAACATCTCTCCACCCAATCAGACAAAAATAAAAGCCTATCGAACACAATTGTCCAAAACATGTCTGTTTTTACAAAAACTAAAAGAACAAAATGAAACGGACCCAGGTTAATGTATGTTCAACTAAGTAGCATAAACACGAACATACCATACAATACAGACATGCCAACATGTTGACTTTTTAAAAATGCAGGACCTTACACGTCTGCAACCCGTTATAAATTTATATTTTCATATATTTATTATATGTCAAAATATGAATAATTTATTCAAAAATAATAAAAATATGCAACATATCACTAAATAAATTAAAAATCCACACATTCCATATTATAAATGTTTTGAAACATATTTAGTGTGCATAAGTAGTGTTTTGAATAATGAAAACCATTATTACTATGACGAAATTCATTACATAATATGTGTTCATACGACACCCCGATAACCATGTATGTTTTTCCTAGCATGTGAAATTAAAGAAAACTAGGGAGGGGTGCTCTATTTGCCTAAAGAAAAGACATTTTGTTAAACCTATCAGCATAAAGAAAAAGTAAGTTCCAATGTTAAGCAAAAGCTAAGTCCGCCATAATTCAAAGAAACCAATTTATTTTTTCCCTCCAATATTGATTTCATTGTATGTGTTATAAATCGCCACTTCACGACTTCACAATGCATAATTACAACAAAAGATGCTCAGTCACCAAAATCAAATTCACATTGTTGGGTTATATCAACCACAAAGGAAATCTTAGCATCATCTCCTACAAGCTGAAAACTATGGTACGCCCAACAAGTTGGATGAGGGAGTTGCACTGAAATTGCTGTAGAAATATATCAAATTACGAATGCATAAATCATTCCAGGAGAATATCCTCATCATGTCATCAAGGAGATTAAAAAAAAAGGTGATGGGGACACTTGAAAATTATTGAGTTCGTTAATGGAAGAGTTTCACATTTCTAGTTCAACTAAATATATACTTTGTACTCCATGTTCTGCAAGCTCATAAGAGCCATACACAGAAAAAAGATATGGGAAAACGTAAAACAGCATATTATTAGTTCTAGAGAAGTTGGGTTTCTCTTTATTTTTTCCTGGTTTTTAATTTTTCTACTATCAAATTCCTCTTCTATATGATTCTACGATCTTTCTCGCATAAATGTTGTCCCCAGAAGAATACTAATATTTGAACTCTTTACAAGTAGATGAAAGCATATTCCAAATTAGTACCTTGAAAATGTTAAAAGGCATCTGCTTCTGAATACGGAAACTTCTAACTTTGTCATGATCCACAAGATCAAAATATATATCCCTTCCAATCTGCTCTACAAGATCTTCATCACGTGCAACCTAAATGCATCAAATAACTCTTCAGTAATGAACGCTTAGCAAGGGATGAACATTTATGCTCAACAGTAGGCTTTTTAGAAACATGGTAGCAAAAACCTTTATAATAGTATAAAGGTGAGCCTCAGCCTTTTCTTTTTTCTTGATCTCTTTTTCTTCTTGCTCTCTCTTCAACCTTTCCTGGGACATGCCACAAATGTCACCAAACCACGTTAGATGAACAAACATTGACGGTACATAAGACCAGAATCTTACCCTAAGATGTTCTGCAATGTCCTTCTCATCCACATTACAAATTATTTTCTCCTTGTCACTTTCACGTATATACACCAACATGTATGCATTTGAGTACTTGGTGAATTTAAAGGGAGTATTATTGAATCCAGGATTTGTCTGAGGTAACTGTCACATTGTAAGCAGGTAAAAAAGGTTAAAAAAATGTTTAAAATAAATGTGAAAATCAAGCATAAGAATAACCAAAAAATTGTTAGCAAACATGGTGAAGACATAACCTCTTCTTCACCACCATATTGCTCCTCCAAAGCCCTCTTAATATCTTCTTTTGTGACCCGCTCATCATCAAATTTATACCTGAACAGAAAATTAGATATTTATCCCGTGATAAAGAAACTGTAGAAGATGAAATACTTGACCACATGAGTAGTTTGAGATGCTAACTTATGCACTAAGTTTTCCATGTAAACTTCACACGCTCAAAGTTTTGAAAACTTATGACTGAATGTTATATGGCTACAATGCAATCAAGAAGAATGATAATTGACCATGTTCATATAGTGATCAAGATTTTTCTTATACTGCAAAAAAGCATAAAATCAAAGAGAAACCCACCAAGTACCTGCTCTCAATTGTCCTCTAGCCATTTATCTTTACAGGCAACTTGCTCACTTCTAGGAAGTGTGATCGCATAACAAAAATGTCAAATAAGATCCAAAAAGGTGAATCAATAATCCAAGCCGAAGTGTGGAATTTGGTGCACCCCAACTGTTCAGATTGTACATGTATTATCAATAAAACAACCACCAATGGATGGCACCTATAGTTCCTACACTTGTGTTACATAGACACAGACACAAGTGCTGCATTGTCTCCAGGTATCAGGATCATCAAATTACCATGTCTTAGCCCCTGTTTGGGATTTTAAAGAAAAAAAATAACTGTTTGGCATCCCATAAAAAAAAAACAACTTACTTTTTTTTTAACTTCTTTACCAAATTAAAATGCATATTCACATACCAAGCAATCTAACTTTTTTTTTTTTGAATGAAACGATTATAGTACAAAGTCAACTCTACTCTCAAAAAACAAAAAAAAAGCCGTACTACTATGCCAAACACTACAAGTATACAACTTAAAAGAAAAAAATAAACACATATTAGACATTTTAATAAACAAAAAAAAAAGCAAAAAGCTACCCAAACAAATTATCCCAAACAATCTAACTTTTCTTTTCTAAAAAAACTAAATCGCTTAAAAGCCAAACTTTTTAGACATACCAAACAGGGCCTTAGGACACTAAGACACGACACATTATACATATTGTTTAAGATACTTCTATTACTAAGGGTAAAATGGTGTTTACAATCTATAATAAAGCATTTCATGAATAATATGGGGGTTTCATACATAGTTATCTAGTAAACCTGAATTACAAAATTATATCCAGCCCGATTCACGCAAACATGCCTTATCTAAGGGTCAATTGTGTGAAACAGGGAGGTACTTCAATCATTTAGAAAAGTCATATACCATAAACAATATTTTGTCAGGAGTCCAAAGAAGAGTCATATACCTGACTTACAAAATTATTTGTTGGGTGAAATTCCAACTATTCACCAACTATACAATGTTAAGGCTAATATCCCATGCTTTTCGATTGCGTGACACAGGGAGGTACTTTACACATTTAGAAGAATCATATGCCATAGGCAATATTTTTGTCATGACTCCAAAGACTAAACCATAATTGCTCCATAGCACGTACAGAATCTACTTTCTAACCACGATTCTAGCAACACGCTAGTGGAACTACATAGATGATGGATACCCTTATTGCTAGAGACAGGTGTACAGAAGATAGATAACTGTATAGTTCGAGATCTTCATCATACCAAAAAGAATATTCTTTATTTAAGAAATCCCTACTTAATCCAAGAAAGCATGCTAGCGATAAACATATAAAAATATATAGTGTGCATGTCTGAAAAAGTAAGTGGCAGGAAGCAGCATAACGAGAAGTGCGGGACAAAGTTGAAAGCATACCATTGATCAGAAAGAGTTGGCCTTATAAAAGCATAATAATGTCCACCATGCACGCCTCCGCTGTGGACTAAAACACTGCAAACAAACTCAAATTTGTGAGAGCAAAACAAAATGCGGCCTGTCATAGACAAAGGCTGTAAAAATATCATAAGATAAAGAAAGATTCATAAGCATCAAAAGATTCATAATTATACCACAATGTAACTTTTTCCTTTTGGCTAAACAATATTATTGACATGAGCAAGGGAAACCCCAATATACCTACAGGAACCTGCAAATCCCACTAAAGGAAAGCTGTCCTTGAGCTAAAAGATAAATAAAATAAAGCAGTGATAAACATTCCTGCCAATTAATACAATGGGCCTCCAAGTCAGTTGATTATTTCTGAAATGAATAAAATGCAAGTTTTGATTTTTCTTTTATATATACATTTTTCATTTACCATCCAACTATTTGGAGGAAATTAATATTGCTTTCA
>JAULJZ010000002.1:1536340-1554743 GCA_032270985.1 Heliamphora pulchella | reverse complement strand
ATATATTGTTCTTCCCATTCTTGTGTTGATTATTGTGGTTTTCTTGGCTGATTATTTGCCTCTAATTCAAGCTTACTAGTCCTTTCCTTCTTGTCCCAATTCTCTTCTTGCACGTTCACTGCTTTGCAACCATAAAATCAAAATACGAATTGTAGCAGCATGTGAATTGCACAACATGATTCTTAGTCCAACAAATTAATCAAACAAGAAAATACTGAATGAGTATATACACAAGGAAAACTCTGAAGATTCAATTCAGATGCTAAATCAATATTAAAAACATTCTGAGGTTACAAACTACAAAAAGACAATAAGTCCTACAATCTAATCCACTGCATACGTGATGGAAATCTTAAGGTAAGAAGAAAATATCCACATAGGTCATGTATGTGCATTTAATATATTAAAAAATGCAGAAAGACAAACATTCTCAACTTATCAATCAGCACCGTGTAACAAATAATATAACCATAACCATAAGGTAGGGGAGCACTTAACAAAAACCAAGGGGAAGAAAAGAAATGAAACTGCCATGAAGTTAGGCGAGGTGATTTGCTGAATATAGACTAGATGACATAAACTAACGTTTCTAGTACCTGTGAAGAGTGTAGAGGTTCCGAACACTCCTGTTGGCTTCAGGTGACAAGTATTTTCCATTCTCTCGATCAAGATCAAGTTGCAGAGGGAACTCATAACGGTCATTAATCTGTTGGAGGAGAGCATATATAAGAACCATATTATAAAAGAATAACACAATAAATCAAAGAAAGCTCCATTACCCAGAAAAAAAAAAAAATAGCTATCATCTAAATCCATACACAAGATTTCCTAAATACTAATTAGTTAAATCATTCATTTAATTGCTTTCCATAAGCAAAGTTTCTATTAAAAAGGGAAAACATGAGTTGTAAAAAGCAATAGGCAGTAACTCAATAACTCAGTTTTAACCAGGTCATATATAGTTGATGGCTACATACATAGAATCGAAAGACGTAACATAATAAAAGTAGACGGGCATCTATTCATCTCTTAACAAGTAGGTTATGGATTCAAACAAACTAATTTAGAATCAGTAGGGTCAAAAGCACGTTCCACAGTTAACAGAAGATCAAGAGATTTGCACAAGGCAACAGCAACAATATCTTTAAAGGTTATCTTGTCTGGGATAAGGCTTAAATTTCACCCAAAAACAAAAACTAGCATCAGATGATTTACTAACTAAATTAATTAACAATGTATGGTTGAGAACTTTGCCAAACTCAACTGGATGGGATAATAGAATATTCTCAGCCTGTTAGCCATGAAGTTAGGAGGACATTTTACTAGACTATAGAAGTGAATTTAGATGAGATGCGGCATCTTATTTGTATTAAATTTATTGAGAGTAGTTATAACAAGATATTGACAACATGTGAGGAGCTCAAATGGAACAAAAAAGGTAATAAATCAATCAAAATTAAGGAATAAGAGGATTGAAACCTCATTTTAAATGAAAAATATGAGAAGCCATCAAATTAAGTAAATGTGGAACAAGATGAGAGCCTCTCTCTCGATTCGAACTTTCTCTCTCTAGATTTTTTCTTTGCAAATGGTTGAATCTTTGCATGCACCTTTGTCTCCAATCTTCTATTGCCACCAATTTTAACGTCATTGCTCTTTCACTTCCTCCATTTCTGTACCAGTGAGCCTATTAATCTGGCTTTCTCTGCTGTTAATGCTTCTGACCCTAATTCTGCTATCGATGTCTCTGTGCATGATGGTACTGGGGTTTCAACTTTCAACCCCTAATTCTTCACTTGCTGCTCCTGCACACAGCAATCCTATCGTATGAAACCCGAGTTTCTCGCTTACTGTCTCTGTGCATATCGTGGTTCTATTGTTTCTAACCCTATGCTTATGGCCTCTGCCCATGGTGGTTCTTTCGCATCAATTGGACCATCTTCTGGTTCTGCTGTATCTGGTGATGCTCTATCGACTATGAGGTTCTGCTCTTCTTTGCTGAGTCCTTCTGATGTGAGTTATGATGTATACATCAAGAATATATCACCATTCGAAACTCTAAAGATACTTATCATTGTGCCTGTAATGATAATTCAGTTGATCACAAGCATAATCTCATAATCCCATTCAGGCTCTCTTTTCTAGTGGCATACATTTGCAGTCCCATTTTCATGGCAGTGGTCAGTTATTGGCCCTTCGTGATGACTCCCTTGCCCCTCCTCTAGGCAGTGGTTTGATCTCTAGAGTACAATCCTTTGCTTAAGTTTCCATTCCTGGCTTAGGTATGTCTGGGTCCCACATCGTGCCACCTGTCATAACTGCCAATTCTGTGCCATTCGTGTCCAGCAATAGCTGGACTAGCTACCAGCTTGTTACCCTTTGATTTGTTTTCTGAATTCTGCCACTT
The DNA here is from genome assembly GCA_032270985.1 of Heliamphora pulchella. Lineage (NCBI taxonomy): Eukaryota > Viridiplantae > Streptophyta > Magnoliopsida > Ericales > Sarraceniaceae > Heliamphora > Heliamphora pulchella. The sequence goes on along the minus strand of JAULJZ010000002.1, from coordinate 1,552,336 downwards.
CCTGGGTGGCGAATCCAGGCCTTTTTCTTCAAGCTGAAAGCCATGTTCCATGAGCTAAGCTTTTTAACTCTGATTGAAGTCCCCAACAGGCTTCATCTTGAGTTTATTCCACCAATCCACCCTCATCTTCTGAGAATTGCCCTGTGGTATTTGTTCTCGTGAAGAAGTTGCAGGTGAGATGCAGCATTGGCAGCTCTCTTTGGTAGGTTATGTTCTTGTTGGAAAACCTCCCTTAAAGGTCATGCAAATTTTTATTCAAAAATGCAGGAAGGCATTTGGGCAAATGGATATTTTTCTCTTGAACCTAATGTTTTCATTTGTAGTTCTCTGATGAAGAAATGAAGCAAAAGGGTCTAGACATGGGGTCATGATCACACCTTTTTTTTTTCTTTTTGAACTTTCCATGATCACACTTTGATAAGCCTCTTTTCCTTAGGCATTGATCTTCTCCTAATTGCTCCTATGACAGACCTGGTATTACCTTTGTACCTATTTGCATTCGTCTTCCCAAACTCAAGCTCCACTCATAGTGCTCCGCTAATCCCAAGTAAGAATCTAAGAATGCTAACTCTATTGGGGAGCCTCTCTTGTCTGACAACATGACTGCTGAACATAAAAGGTTGGCTTATGCTATAATGTGTTCAGGTTACAATCAGTACCTCCCTTCCCAATGCTGTTACCATATCTGGGCCTGATGAATTGAGTTATTATAAGTAAAAAGAATATATAGAAGGGTATTAAGAGAATGCCACCCAAAAAGAGGAAAAAAATGACCCCATACAACAAGGAAGAGTGAATGGCTCGCTACAAAAAGGGGTATACATGTACTATAAAAACAAAAACAAAAAAAAAAACTACAAAAATAAATGTCACACGTACAAAGACCCCATAAAAGTCAACTGTATCATCAACTGGCAGATCTCCCCAGTCAGACAACCAATTGAGTATAAATGGCTCACCTACTAGTGCCATTCCATTGGACACAAAGTTAATAGCTGACCAAAACTTCTATGACGAGAATGGAAGGCCGTTGTCCCTGTTGCTGTTGATCACAACTCTAATGCTAGACCTATTACCTGGGTAATCTTCTAATGGCATGGGAAATAACTCTGATCTGGATCCTCCAGCTCTGCTGAGAGAAATCTTGTACCAGCTCAGCCTACAGCAGCCAATCAGCCTGCTATTGATAATCAAGTTGAGGATGTTGCCCAATTCACTGCAAATTGCATTGAAGCTATCTCTAATACAGAATAGACACCATTGCTCCTGATGATCAGAATATTGATGCTGCTACTAATGTCCAACCCCCTTCCACTATCAATACAGAAGGGGAGGAAGAGCAAGAAGAAAGCTAAGTCTAATGCCTCTGGTCCACCTGCAGGTTACCCTCTCTTTCCACAGCCTGATCATAAAGGCAAGAATGTTGCTGGTGCAGCTAAGCCTCCATGTACTGCTAAATCTCATCCATGAATTTACTACCTGGAACATTAGAGGACTTAACCACTTGGGCAAATCAGTGCGGCTAACTTCTTAAATGAAAATAAAGTGAGCTTTTTGGGTATTGTGGAAAATAAAGTCAAGGTTCTCAATTTTACTGTTGTCTGCAATAATATGTCTTACACTTTGAAGTTTATGGGCAACTATGGGTCGAATTATATATATAATTCGCTTGCATTATCATGCTGTGGAACAATGCTTCCTGCATGTCCAGATTCTTACCTCATCAAAATTGTCAGAATATTTCTTAAGTTTCTTAATTTCCAATTCATCTGTACCAATGTTTATGCTTCTAGAGCTACTCGATTAGCGACGGCACCTGGTGCATTTCCCCAAGTGGATTCTTTTGCGTGACTTTTACTGAGAGAAAAGGTGGTATTGGTACAAAGGTGCTACTCAAGATTTCCAAACTGCATTGAGAAATTGGAGATTGTTGATTTAAATTTCAAACGCTACTGCTACTTCACTTGGAATGATAACCAGGAAGATGGGCATCTCATTCTCAGTAAGATTGATAGGATAATGATTAACTTTGTTTGGAGGAGATGCTAACTTCGTTTGGAGGAGATGCTTTCCTAAATCTGAATCAGTTTTCATTCAATGGTAGTGAAAAATATGCAACATATCACTCATAAATTAAAAAGGTATATATTGTCTTATAAATATTTAAAAACATATTTAGTGTACATAAAGTGCATTTACAAGAATGTAAAACATAGTTATTATGAAGAGATTCATTGCATAAGACATGTTCAGAGGGTTCAAAAAGTGCCGGAGAAGTGTCAAGAAATTGTCTAATATTATAAACTCAAATTTTAATTAAGGCTCGTTTGAGAAGTGTCTTAATTGTCGCTCTTGATTATAACAGTGCCCGGTGCCCTCATAGTTTCATAGCCTGCTTCTTTACAAAAGCTTGGGACGTAGGACCAGACCAAAATTCAACCTTTCTTTCTTTCTGGCAAGCTTCTGAGGGAGATTAATGCTACAGCTATCACCCCTGTGCCAATACTTCTAAACCTAACAGTATCCAGATTTCAAGCCTATTTCACACGGGATTTCTCCAAAATATTACTAATAGGGTCAAATATCATTAACGTGCTTCTCAGTTCTTGCCAAACAGCTTCCATTTCTGGGAGATCTATCTCTGACCAAATATTGCTTAAGCAAGATCTAGTTAGGAATTATCATAGAAGAAAAAGTTTTCCTAGATTGCAACGAAGAGTGCATTTATGAAGGATTCTGACTTTGTTCCACAGCAGCTAGTCTAGGATATCAAAAGAGTCTTCCTTATTCCTGAGGAAATGAGATAGTTGGTTGAATCTTGTGTTGCCTCCTCTAAGTTCTCCATCTCTATTAATGGGATCCTTGAAGGTTATTTTCCAGGTGCTAAAGATTTAAGGTAGGGGGATCCCTTATCTCGTTACCTCTTTATCTTAGTTATGGAATATCTTTCAAGCATTTTCAGAAGCATATCGGTGCTGCTAGATTCACTTTTCATCTCAGGACTTCTGTATCAGCAACTTCTACTCTGCAGATTAACATTTCATTTTCTCCTCTCCTACTGATCAGTCTTTCCACATTGTGCATGGAGTTTCATAAATTTTGTGGGTTGCAGCCTTATAATAGCAAATTTTGGTCCTGTCTGCTTGCAGGAATAGATGAGCAGACCAGAATTGATCTTTGCAGCATTTTGGAGTTTAAATTAGATACCCATCCTGTTAAATATCTACCAGTGTCTATCAACTCTTCCAAACTATCTGCAGACGATTGTAACCCTCTCATTGACAATATTACTTCTAGAATTAGGAGCTGGACGAATACATCTCTTTCCTGCGCTGGTAGGTTGCAGCTTTATACAGTTTGTTTTTTAAAATACCCACTATCCAAATCTACCGGAGCCTGCACATGCTCCTTGGAAGATTTGCATCCATACTGAGTAGCTTCTTAGGAATTTTCTTCTCATTAAGGGACTGAGGAATATACTCATTCTAACAAAGTTGCCTGGGATCTCAAGGCTAAAAAGGAAGGAGGTTTGGCAGTCAGAAAGATTGTTCATTGGAATAGAGCATCTATGTTGAGGCAATTACGGGATATATGCTTCTAAGAGTCCCGTCATTGTGGGTCCAATGAAGCCAGATGTCCACCATCAAAGGCAAGTGCTTCTGGCTAATTAAAGAGCCTGCTGATTATTCTTGGACCTGGGGGGAAGCTTTACAAGTGCTAGGCCCTTTATTAGACATTCTATTGGTAATGGTGCTTACACATTCTTTTGGTTAGATTTGATAACTGGCATCCCATAGGTCCGCTGTTTGATTAGTTGGCCCTCAGTTTGTCCAAACCATAGGGATTCCTCTTAATGCAAGAGTTTGAATCAGTGTTTTCAACAATCAATGGATATGACCTTTTTCTTCAGATACTCAGCCTCTCTTCCCTCCTAACTCCCTGATGTCTGGTAAGACTGAATAGACTGTTTCACAATTTACCTACGGTAAGATGCTGCTGCTTCTACTACGAACCTCTCTCAGGTCTTACCCTGCTGTATTTTCGCATAAAATTATTTGGTTCCGTAAACATATCTCAAGGCATAGTATATTAGTTGGTTGGCTGTCAAAGATAAGCTTAGAACCAGGGATAAGCTTCCTGCCTGCTTTGCAATCAACCCAAGCTGACATATTCGTCTACCTGAGTTTGGGTTGAGCATTTCAAGCTCAGTTATCCATTGAAACTTCATGATTGGCATTGGGTCAATATTCAACATGACCTGATTTGTCAGATATTGATCAGGCAATGAAAATCAACCGCTTTTATGTCAAGTGCAAATATACCCTTCTTTGAAGTTTTAATTTTGCTTCAAATTATACCAGTCTAATGCTATGGATGTCCATTCAAGAAAGAAGTGTACCAACCATACACCATAGGAACAAGTACCAAATAAATGCACGGAAACATGAGCGTGCATGCATACAAAACCACCATTTTGAACACTACCAATCCTTAATCCAAATCACTTTCCTAGTCCCCAAAAGAGAAAAGAAACAGCAAGATCACTACTACATGGCATCTCATTATTTCCCATAATTGTCTAATCCCCAATCTTGTAGTGTCAGCTTTACCAAATTCCACCATTCCGATCATCTTAGCTTTCCCAGACCAGTTATATTCAGGCTATAAATTATGAATCATTATCATCATAATGATGAAACCACGATATGTTTAAATGAAACAGAAAAGAAAAGAAACAAAAAAAAAAACAGCAGCACTTGCATGTAGATAAGTCCATACCAAAGAATCTAGAGGTTAGCCTTGTGTACACACAGTACAACAACACAACAAGAATGGTTTTTGAACTGCTAACCTTCACCATAGTATCCCGCATGAAGTCATATTCAAACCGCTTAAGCTGGAGTTGAAGGACAGGAGGGAAGTCAATGAACAAGACACCCTTTTTAGCATCCTGAAAAGGTCAAACACAGTCAAGATAAACAGTAGATACAAAAGAATGAATGAGGGTGTAAAAACTGCGTAATATGACACATAAAGGCAAAATACCAATAGAAAGCTTGCAAGCGAAGACAAGAGGAACCATAATCTAGCCTCACAATAAATGGATTCTCCAACTCAATGATCAAGACCAACACCTCACAAGTATTCCATTGCGAGGTGGTTTGGGAGTTATGGTCTCTGACCTTAGGGATGTTTGGTGTGATGTTGGTGTTCTCTAGGAGTGTGCAGGGGCTTCTGTATTTGGATGGAAAGCGAGAAAAATGTGTAGCTTTCAGTTCCTTTGGATCTGGCGTGATCAAATGGGGATAACGCAATAAGAGGACATTTCGTGCCTTTTAAATCCCATTTATAGATTGAAGAGCCCCTTTTTGTCTACTTTGTACAGTTGGTTGATTGGTTCTTGGGTGTTGTTGACCCATCTATGAACCAAATTTTGGACCTGTAGAGCAGTTTGAGTATATTGTTATACAGGTGATATCTTTTGTTTTGTTCTTTTTGTTCATTCCTTGTACATGAGTGGTGCCCCCGCAGTGCCATTTATCAATATGCATGACATAAACCAAACAAAAATAAGTGTAATTTCTTCAACTTTAAACAATGTACCAACAGACCTGCAAACCGTATTGTTCAGCTTGATATTTGTTATCACCTTCAAGACGCTCAACCTCAACATACTTATCAAAGGATGCATAAACATCACGGCAACCTTTGACATCAAGCTGAAGATCTGCCATCCCCAAAAATATAAAACTCATTAATATGCAAGCACAGGAATAACAATAAAGCTCCATATCCTAACACAGGCATTTTGATTATAAAATTAAAAAAAAAAAAAAAAACCTACCATAAAATGACTCCTTTCTAGTAGATTTATAGTCCACATTGACGCATTCTATGTAGTTCATATGGTGCCCTTCAAATAACTGCTGTATAGTACCCTCTACAACAGTTCCCTGGCATGGTATATAGAATCGGAGTTGGAATAATTGCCAGAGTACAGAGAAAAAAGATAAAGGGATTCAACTTTGAAAGTTTTTATACCTTCATTTTATCTTCAAGCTTTTCGCAGAGAACCCTATTAAGTTCTTGCACATCATGCTGCAAGAAAGAGTCATATGTGTCCCATCCAAAAGATTTGGTAAGCTCTTTTGTTGCAACACTGCTATCACTATACTGGAGCTTGTAGAATAAACTCTGCAGAGCCAAAGGTATGCTTGCCGATGGTATGTCATTCTCAGTAGTGGGCATGTGATACACTGCCTGAATATGTAATCCAACTTATTATTTTCGGTTCGTAAATCACTCCATGCAAACAACTCATAATCAGCTAGATGCAAAGTTGGAGCACAACAGCTAACCTTCCTGAAGTAAGGAATGTGATATAGGGTCTGGAGAAGGGAGTTCATGTAACAAGTTGCTCCTTGGTTTTTCAGTCCAACAAAACCAGTCTCCTTCTTTGAGTCATACGTCCAATAATCAACCACCCTACGAACAGCAACCTCAGCTTCAACTATACATGTGTCGTTCACAAGATAACCTCTTCCAGGATCATACAGTTCACCAAGAGGCATAAAAGATGTGAAACCCCAATCACTTTCTCTGGCATTGAACTGATGTTGTGTATCTGCAGGATGAGAAAAGGAAAGGTTATCATAAAACCTATAATGCATCAAATTGGACTACACTTATTAATTTCAGTATGGATACATCATAAGTAAACATCCAGTTACAAACTGGAAAATTCTGCAGACCAATTCAAGTAGCCTATTTAAATCTTCAGGGGATCATGCAAAAGAAACATAATGTGCAAAAACTGAAATACAGCTAACCCTTTGTTGCTGTTTCTTTTCCCTTTAGTAATGAATCCATGTATTAAAACTCAATGTTACGTAACAGTAACGCCCGTAATGTAACGGTTTTGGTGTCTCCCGATCCCATTTAACACTGAAAAAGCAATGTCACTGAAGATCCCATGTGCAAAGGCCATAAATATTAGTTGATTTTGTTTATTATTATAACACTCAAACTCATTAATTACTAAATAAAAATAAGTAAATTTGATCCTACTGAGTCAAAACTACATTAAAAATTATGACATATGTTGAATCATATCTGGAAAGTAAACCAAAATCAATTTTAAACTCCAATAAATATAGTTTGGGGACAAATGCACATGTATTAGTTAAGTTTTACTACGTTAAGCAAAAAAAAAAAATTGAAAACAAATCAAGACCTCTATTACTGCTACCGTTATGATATACATGCTGCGTCTTGAAGTCGTGCCAAGGCCATCATTACCGTTACGGAGACCGTTACTGCTTTTGCAAATATTTTGTGCCATATACACAACTTTTTGGGTCATTTGGTTGGAACGCAATGCTAAGGTTATTTAGGATAAAGTTGAGGATGCTAATTCTTTATGCAATAGAGTGTGTTAAAATTATCGTCCCTTTACGTTTCGGTTTCTACTCTGTCAACGGTATTCTGTTGTTTTCGCTTACTAAAGATTGAAGGACGGTGTATCATTTATTGTCGTTCAACCTTTTTTCATTATGTTCTCTTGGTAGACTACTCGCCCCCATACCATATGCACATTTCTTTTTCATTAATATACTTCTTTTGTTGCTGATCAAAAAAATAAAAAGACACCCCAAGCGTCCCTAAAACTTTCCTTAGGGCATCCTTCTCACCGTGAAGTGTGAACAACTCCTTAACTAATCAAGGCAATACCCACTCCATACCAAGAAATAAAAAAAAAAAAAATAACTCCCTAGCAACTAAAGAATGTAATAATAGGTGATTCACACTATTCTAGAGCTCTTGCACGTACAACACCAATCAAGCAAGAAATTGCCAACAAGTCACCAAGCAAGCAAAGAAGCCCACCTTAAGAGGGTTCTTAGGCCCGATTTGTTAATAGGATTATAGGGTTGGATTGAACTATTATATAATAGCCCTTCTCAATACCATGTTTGTTTAACTTATACATGCCTGGGACATAAACCTCCTCAACTACTTTGTTCCCCATAATTGGGATAAAATGAATTCCAGGAGGGGGCCAAGATTGAAGAATCCTGGTATAAGAGGGGAATGGGATGATGAAATTAAAATACCTTCTTCCCCCCCCCCCGCCCAAAAAAAAATTAATGCTGCTTATCACCAATGAAGATATTTTTGCAAGAAGTGGACTTTGGCTACACTTCCTCTCCTCTAACTTTAGCAGACCAAAGGTTACTCCGGCAAGGTCTCATTCTCCTTCTCCAACACTGATCTCCATCTACAGCAAAGGCCACACTCTCAAATAGACTCTCACCTTATCGAGCATTGATGTCCTTCTCCGACAAAGGACACCCAAGATATTTTGTATTTACCACAATCCCATTTCGTCAGGTATCAGAGTTGGTATTTGTAGCTTTTGGCAGTGATTGGAAGAGATTTCTTTCCAATTACTTTTCCAAAAATAGAGTTCGTCTACTTTCTTATTTTAGGTGTATTTAGTCTGTTCTCCAATCATATTCATCCAGAAAGAATACTGGATCAACTGATTGAACAATATGCAATTCTAAAACTAAGTACTAACAAGAATATTAACATATGTGTGTGTGAGTGTCTGGGCGTGCAAATAAGGTGAAAATGTTATTTTAAATTTCCAATACAAAACAGCTAAAGTAAATTGGCCAGAAGTGGAGGGACATCCCTGTAGGGCATGGGTTGCAATCTTGCAGTTATTGCATGGCTATTTATGTAAAGTGATTACTTTAATCTCATTTGGAAAAACCCAACCAAACACCAGATAAAGGTTATCCCTCTCCAAATCAAATGCATAAGGGGATAAGTGTTATTGGCACTATAAAAAATATCTCAAGACTAATAATCTGGAAGTTATTTGTCCCACCAAAATAGTCTGGAAACAAAACATAGCCTTAGAATATCATATCCTCATCCCCTACCCAATTAACTTCCAATAAAAGGAAAGCATGACAACATATCATTTCTAAACCCTTTTCCAAATTAGTGCATCCTCCTTGTATTAGTAATTCCTAAAGCATCCCAAGAAACACCTCATAGACTCTACTGACTCTACTTCCCGGTCCTGCAATGCTCTTCAGAAAATAAGAAACCAAGCTCCATCTATAGCTAAAGAGATCCAATAATTCGTAATGGCTCTTATGCCAATTGCCTAACAAGGCCTTCTAATACTCACCCACCACCCCTGCCCCCCACCAAATCAAAAGGGTAAGCAAGCATCCTCCAGTCTGTTAAATTAAAGTACTTTTTAAAATAATTTAAAAAGTAAGTCAAAACTGTTAAATAAAACTCTTTTAGAATACCAGCCAAAGGAAGTCTCATCAGTCTAACCTTCTTGCCACACAAATGGAAATATCGAGGATAGATAAGATATAAGTCGGAAACTAGCCACAATATTTTAACAAATGAACCTACCAGAAAAAAATTCTCCCCCCCACTTGGCTAATCTTTTCTCAAACTTTTCCTTACCGCATTCTGAACTGCTTCGTTTTTGTGGGAAGAACATAATGTATCAGAAATGATAGAAAACCTAAGTATTCTTGTTTCCAACTGCTCAAGTAACTTGCTATCCAAAAGCTAATCTGTAGAATGTTTTTCCATTTGCTGAACAAGGAATGTTTATAGTTGACAAATTAGAATTACATAGGAAAAAATATAAACTATAAAATATATTATGCATACTAGTGTTCTGCAGCTGAATGATCTGACATGACTTATGTCAGTCATTTGCATTGACTTCACAGTAAATAACAGGGGAACCCAATACAGCTTTTAGCATTTTTCCCTTTGAAAGTTCTGCTAACTTGTGTGTTAGTTTCTGCTTTCTGCTTATGAGCTAAAAACAACTTCAAAAAGCAGAGGAAAACTGATTTCTAAGAAGCTCTATTTTGATGCTTTTGGCTTTTTCTTTTCAGTAATCAACTTTTATCGTAGGTTAAGCCATGCATAAATCCGCAATTCTCATGAGATGAAAGAGAAGGAAAACTAGCAATTTTGATCTCTTGAGATAGCCCCACATCCCAAGTCAATATTCACAAAGAAAAATAATGGTGGTTGGACAAAATCATATATAACATAATACATACTCCACTCAACAAAACACAGTTTTTATATTATGCAAGAACATAGATTTGCATATTGGGCTCAAAATAAATAGAACAAATACAGATCAGAGGAATAAGGTACCTTTTCTCACTGAGTACTTGTTATGAATTTGATTAACTACAGCCAAGCTAAATTGTGCATATCTACTCCACCCATATGGTAAACTTGCTGAATCTCCAACATCCAAATACATGGACAAATGGTCGACATTGTTTCCCTTCGGAAAAATGAGAATACGCCTGATCAAAGTAAACAAAGATGGCTTAACCCATATACAAAATACAAAGAAAACGCAATATTAACCAGAAGAAGAAATAGGAGATACCATTTATAACTGCCAACAACAAACATTTCAGAATAGAGTTTCTTTGTATTCAACCTAGAAAAGTTCTCAATCCTCCATGTGAACCTCGATGTTTGAGGATCCTCCGCTTGCTGATTGTCAATGGTATTACCCGTCTCTGTTTGTGCGGCAACTGATGATTGTCCACAAAAAATAAATTAATAAATAAAATTAAATATTCCAAAATACCTCTTATTAGTGCAGTTTTAATCACTATCTGTTTACAAAGTAATCCACTAACTTCCAGTTTCTTTTTCTTTTTTTTTGGATGAGGTACTAAGTTGCAGCTTTACTGATGTAGTTCATTTTATTTTGTCTTGAGTTGTCTTAGTGTTGTGTTAGGTAATCCAGTAGCTATAAATAGGTGGTGGGTCCATAGTTTTAAATAGCAGTAGCAGTCGACGTAACGGTAATGGTAGCAGTAACGCGGTTTCGGAGCATAACAGTAGCGGCACCCGGAACTATGAATTTTTTTATTTTTTGCACAACTCAATAAAAAATAACCGATTCACGTGTTTTTATTTCAAAAGTATATTTATTGGAGTTTAAAATAATTTTTGGTAAATTTTGTTTACTTTCTAGACATGCTTCAGTATATGTCCTAATTTTTTTACTATAAAATCTAGTTAGAATTAACATTTTAATTATTTTTGTGTAGTAATTAATGAACTAATGTATTATAAATTCACAATGCACAACTTAAATATCATTTAAATTTTTAACAACTACAAATTATAGTATATATTAAAGCACATTATTTGATTTGTTTTATAAATTTTAATTTTGAATTCACTATTTCAAAATTTATATTATTGTTTGAACTTTAAATAATGTGCGTTAATATATACAATACTTTGTAACTGCTAAAAAATATTAGAAGAAGAATGAATCAGTCAAAAGTTAAAAATGAATAGCAAAATTAGCCGATTGTTATGAAATTGGAGAGATTTGAGGCAAATCACACAACGCCCAAGTAGTATTTGACTTGTCGGGCTACTATGAATAATTTAAAACGTATGATCTGATGATGAAAAAAATGAAACCATAAAATGCACAACCTAAAATCCGGTTACAACAGTCGTAACGACCGTAACGGCGTTGTTTCGGCCCGTTACAGCCATTACATTACCGTTACGCCCATTACAGAAAGTATAACAGCCGTTACACTTGTGAATTTCTTTCACACCGAAAATTGGAATTAAGCACTCCTTCTCAAGGAAGTGGAGGAATAACCGTGTTATGATAATGTTCCTATCTTTGATCAACCCGTAAGTAAGAAGATTAGGGGTGATATGGAGGAAGAAGTAGGCCTTGCTTTTACGGTTAAGAAGACTCTTCACACACCAAATCAACATAGTGAGAAAGACTGGTTGAGGACAAATATATTCTACACTACTTGCAATTTTGGAGGAAGAATTTGTAACAAGCACATTGATGGAGGAAATTGTGAAAATGTGGTTTCAAAAGAGACTGTTGACAAATTGCATCTCAAGGTTGAAGATCATCCTCATCCTCATACACTTTCTTGGTTCAAGAATGGCGATGAAATCAAGGAGAACAATAGGTTTTTGGTTGTTTACTCCATTTGGAAGAGATACTTCGATGAATTTTGGTGGGATGTTGCTCCCATGGATGCTTATCATTGCTTAGAAGGCTGTGGCAATATGATTATATGATAGACACACTATCAATCGCAGCAAGAAAAATGCTTACATGATCTTTAAAGATAAGAAGCATTTTGCATTGCTACACATGAAGGAAAATGTGGCTGCAAAACCAACTTCTACTACTTTGTTGGTCTCCAAGGGGTTTCTCAATGAAAGCCATGAATCTGGTTACAGTTTCGCGTTAATTCCTATTGTTAATATGGTTGTTTGATGTTCCCACAACTATTAAGGAGCTTCTAGAACAATAAGCTGATGTGTTTCCTCAAGATTTGCCCCGAGTTGCCTCCTATGCGGGATATCCAACATTGTATTGATTTCATGCCACCTTCAGCTCTTGCTAACTGACTAACCTAAAGAATATCTCATAAAGAAAAAGGAAGAACTTCAAAGGCAAGTTGAGGAACTTCAAAACAAAGGCTACACGCTGCTAGTTTTCGTAGTTCCGATTCTTTTGGCTTCTAAGAAGGATAGTTCTTTGAGAATGTGCATTGATAGTAGGGCATCAACAAGATTACAATCAAATACCAGTTTTCTATTCCAAGGTTGGAAGATATGTTGGATTGTTTAGCTGGTTCAAATATCTTTTCTACGATTGATCTTAAGAGTGGGTATCATCAAATTAGAATCCAATGAATGGAATATGGCTTTCAAGACTCCTAATGAACTCTTTGAATGGCATGTGACGCCTTATGAACCTACAAATGCTCCTAACGCTCTTATGTGGATGATGATTCACATGTCGCAACCACTTTTAGGGGTTTGCACAGTTGTCTATTTTGATTATATTTAGGTTTATAGCCGATATTTTGAGGACCATTTGTTTCGCGTTTGACAAGTCTTTGACAATTTGAAGCAAGTGAAGTTCTATGATAACTTGAAAGTGTAGCTTTGCCATTGATAAAAATCAATTTATGGGCTATGTTGTCTCTTCTAGAGGGGTTCTAACGACAAGTTCAAAGTAATTGTGGATTGGCCTACTCCTCCTAGCATTCAAGAAGTAAAAAGTTTTCATGGTTGGGCTACTTTTTATCGGCATTTTATTTGCAATTTCAGTAGCATTACAGCTCTTGTTACCGATTGCCTCAAGTTAAAGACCTTTAAGTGATCCCAAGAAGCTCAAAATAGTTTCAATTTGTTGAAGAAAAAGCTTCCCGAACCTCCCATTTTGGCACTACCAGATTTCGACAAGACTTTTGAGCTTGATTATGATACATCAGGTGTTGAATTTGGTGTGGAGTCCTAAACCAAAAGGGAAGACTTGTACCTTTCTTTATTGAAAAGTTAAATGGTGCAAATTCAAGTACTCTACTTATGACTTGGAATTCTATGCTATATTGCAGTCCATCAAACGTAGGAGTTGCTACCTAGTCTATAAGGAGTTAATTCTCAATACCAACTATGAAGCTCTTAAGTATATAAATAACCAGTAAAATCTTAACAAGAGACATGCTGAATGGGTGGCTTAATTGCAACATTTTACATTTTCTTTAAGGCATAAGTTGAGAATTCATTCTTTAAATGCTTGGAATGGTAAGCTTGTCTTGTGTTAGATTTGTTTCATAGAATTTCATCACAAAAGAGGAGATTGGGCTTCCCATCCAAGTTACATGTTGAATGATGGCTTTCTCTTTGAGGGGTTAAAGTTATGTGTTTCTAATTGTTCGTTAAGGAAGCAAGTGTCATTTGAACAAACACAATTTAGAACATTTTGGTGAGTACAAGACTCTTGAGTTGCCTCAACGTCAGTATTATTGGCCCGAGATGACTAATTTGTCAACTAATACAAGTTCATACATGCATTTACCCATGTAATATGGTCCTCGACGATGCATTAGTATGGATTTTGTGTTGGGGCTGCTACCTACACAAGGGAAGAGTGATTCAACCATGGTTGTGGTGAATCTAAAATGGCTCACTTTACACCATGCTCTAATATCAATATCGCTAAAGTTTTCTTTAAGGAAGTCTATAAGCTTCATTGAGTTCCTATCTCAATTGCGTCCGATAACGATACTATTTCTTGCACACTTTTGAAGGACTTTGTTAAAGAAATTTGCAAATTAATCGAACTTTAGTACTAGTTTCCATCCACAAACCGATAGTAAAACAGAGATGGTGAACCGAGCCTTGGGAATTTGTTGTGATGATTAGTTGGAGACTACTCTAAGACTTGGATCGGAACTCTTCCTTTAACTGAATTTTCATATAGTTCTTCTCTTAACCAGACCATTAATTCTTCTCCTTTGGAAGTGGTTTATGGTACAAGGCCTTCTAGTATGGTAGATTTAATTCTTTTGCCACTTTCCAAGAGGGGTAATGTCAAGACTGAAGCAATGAAAGATATTATTAAGGAAATTCATCATCAAGGTAAAGCAAAAATTCAAAAATATATTGCAAAACACAAGGATTATGTTGATGTACACAAATGGAAAAGTGGGTACTTGTGAAGTTTTATGTACGATTAATGACAATACTTATCGAATCCAGTTGCCTCTACATTTGAGGATTCCTAATGACTTCAATGTGCATCACCTAATGCCCTATATCGGTGACAATTTATATCATTTTGTTCCATTGTTGTCCGCACTTTGAGGACAAGTTCTTTTAGAAGGGGAGGTCTGATGTAGTTCATTTTATTTATGTTGAGTTGTCTTAGTCTTGTATTGGATAATGCAGTACTTATAAATAGGTGTTGAGTCTTATTTTTCAATTTGAATGTTTTGATATGGTATTTGAGATATTAATCTCTGTAAAATCTCTCGATCTCTCTAGAATCTCAAGAAATTTCAATTTGATTGCCCCATTTACTGCCTTCCATTCGGTTAACGTTTAACAAAGGGGGATGGAGAACTATATAGCGCAAATCCATGATCTGCGATTTCATCTGCTTACCTTCAGCAAAGATATGTACAAAGAAGTAAGTGAATATCGATGGCATTTGTTGACCAGAGAGCAACTTTGATGACGAGACAATGAAGGATAGAAGGAGCGGGAATGGGAGTGAGATAGGATGTTTCACGAGGCACTAGTGTTCATTAGAAAATCAACTTAACTGAAGTGGGTAATCCAATTTGGTCATTTGAGTTGTGGTTTTTGGCCTTTGGAGTTCCAAGAAAGAAAAAAGAACAAAAAGAACAAAAAAAAAACGAACATTCAGATTCTGTTATACGTCTTTTCTTCATTTTGTAGGCAATTAACTGGAAGGTAAGCAAACAAAGTATATCTACAATTGCGCTAACCACTAAGCCATCAATTCATTTACACTCAATTGAGAGTGCCCATTTTGTTTTCTTAATCACAAAAATAAATTATTCATGTTTTCAATTCCTATATCATTTCCTATATTTGGAAGGCATTTAAACATGCATGACACCAGCATATTTCACGTATTACATTAAATAAATTCATGAATGGATCAAAAAACAAAATCACCTTCCATGGGCTGGGGGCCTTCAACCAAATCTGAATGTGGAACAAGCATCTCCTCGTCCTCTTGCTGTAAAACGTACCAGAGTGAGACAGTTGTGGATCCAAACACCACAAGCCCTAGTGATCATGATAAAGAATCCAAAAACCCACAAAAGAAATTGAAAATAACTGAACTCAATCCCGACCCCAACACTTCACTTCCAAAGCCCTAGACGAGCAAAAACTCGGAAAAGCAGCAGACAGAACCAAAATTGGTCGTTAGAGAAAGACAAAAGAGGCACAAGCTCGAAAGCCATTGAAATGAACATTTCAATATGCACATCCAGAAAAATATACACAAGCATACATATACAAATATATATAAATATACACATACACATATGTCTATGGAGAGAGAGAGAGAGAGAGAGAGAGAGAGAGAGG
>JAULJZ010000002.1:1493386-1536240 GCA_032270985.1 Heliamphora pulchella | reverse complement strand
GCGGGAGTGGCGATTTTGAGGACGATTTTGTGGTTTTCGTTAAATTGAACGGAAATTGTAACGGTTGGGGTCTCTTTAATGTTAAAATCAAACCTAATGGGGTGTTAGCGCAATTTTTAAAACCACAGGGAGGTTTCTGTTTTTGTCAAAAACCTCAGGAGGGTCAGTGAAATTTACCATTTTTTTAATTTTTTTAAATCGTCTCGATGAGATAAACTCAAAATATAAAAAAATTTGATCAAAAGATGAAAAAAGTCCACTAAAGACGAAAATAAGCAACATTTAATTTAGTTTATTGGCTTAATTTTGTTTTTAAATTTTTTTTTATATTTTGATCAAAATTTCTTATTTTTCCAGCTCGTCTTAATGAGAGAAGTCTAAAAAGTATAATAATTTGACTAAATAATGAAAAAAGTTAACTAAAAACAAAAAAAATACGATGAAAAATAAGCTATTAAGCCAATAAACAACTTTACCCATTCAGGGGCAGTGTTAAGAGTTGAGTTAATTTTTTAATTGAATGTATTATAATTTTTTTACTAAAAAATAATTGTATTTAAAATGTTTATAGATTTTTTAAAAAATAAATAAGGAAGTATAATTAGTTTTTTGGATAAATAGACGGTATACCTTCAAAGGTAGTTTTTTTTCCTTTTTTACTTTTTTAAAAATAAAATACGAAAAAAATAGTTTTTTCATAGCCCAAACAGGGCCCAGTGAGATTCGCTCAGACCGCTCCATGGACCGGCGACTCAGTAGTGAACCGGACGACTTAATAGATTTCATTTGACTCTGCTGTGCTGTGACCCTCTGAAGCTCTTTCTATTTCGTGTCTGGAGACTCGAAGACTTCCCCACTTCTCTCTCTGCTCGTGGGTTTCTCTCTGGTGTGTTACTGACTTTCTCGGCGATTCCGGTCGTGTTGATGCGTCTGGTTTCCCTTCTCTACGCATTTTCGAAGGAGCCTGGTTCTCACTGAAGAAGCGCAGTGCGGTAGGGTTCGAAATTACGCTTCAATCTCTCTCTCTCTCGCTTGTTTGCAATACTTATAGTATATACATCCATATGTTGGAATTGTTAACGTTATGACAGATTTTCTGTTTCATTGTTCTGTTCAAGCGTTTTCAGTTCTCTCTAATTATCCTGCAATTTGAGGGGGAAGAGTTTTAGGGTGTTGAGTAAAATTTTGTTGTTGTAGAGGTAAGGAAGTATTATACTCGGGTTCTTGTTTGCTAACTTTAGGAATATTGATGGAGAAACTAGAAATTGCGGCTTAATTGGTAAACTATTGAGTTTTTAAGTTTTTTATAAGTCTCGGGTTTGCTGTGCTTTACGATAGTGAAGCATTTCCTCTGTTATCGTGGTAATTACTTGTAGGGAGCATGTTTCTTTTGCGCTGACTTTGAAGCAAGTTTATTTTACTCAGAAGAACATTAGCAGGTAAGCAAATGTTTTTTTTCCTTTCATACTTCAAATTCGAGAGGAGAAAGATTAAAATGTAGAAAACCGTTATGCCCCTATTTGGTTACACGCCAAAATGCAGAAAAATGAAAATGAAGAAAATCATTGTGCAGTTCAAATAACCAAAATATCAGATAAGCGTTATATTATACATTTCAACAAGTAAAAACGTAAAAAGCTACCTTAAACAGTTATCCCAAACAGTCGAATTTTTTGCTTCCTCTTTTGTTTTGTTTTTTTTTTTCTTCCTTCTAAAAAGGCTAAATCTCTAAAAAGCCAAGCTTTGTTGACATTTGAAAGAGGCTGTGTGTGTTATTTTGTTTCATTTGATTGATTACTTTTGGTATACATAATTATGATGTGATATACGTAGTTATGATGCCATGGTTAAATTTTTGTTATTTTTTTATTGGTTATTTGAACTGCACAGAGATTAAAACATTAGATGAAATACATCATATAGGTATAGAAACTAACACCGAGATGATTCTAAACATTCTCATTTGCTATCATTGTCATGAAAATATAATCCTTTTGAAGTTAATGATATGGGAAGGAATGAAATCGTAGCATTCATGGGGCGGTAACATGATAAGTATTTTGTGTAATAATTGATTTACATTGATATTCAGGATATATAATCATCATTAATTGCAATATATTTGAGCTACTTTTAAACTGGGTTTTCTATATTTTTGTCAGTGATGCTTTGTTCACCATAATTTCTTTACAGGAGGAGGATAAACTGGCATCTTCAACATGTACATAAAGCAGGTAATGGGCTCCTCTGGTTTCTAAGCATAATTTATTCTGCGTTTTCTATCTGTTCTTAATTTTATTTTGTTAATGTGGGAATATGAATCAGGTTATTATCGAAGGGTTTAAGAGCTATAGAGAGCAAGTTGCTACTGAACCTTTCAGTCCAAAAATAAATTGTGTTGGTAATGATGTTGTTCCTTATAATCCTTTTTAAGACTTTTTCTCTTTGGCTTGTGTGGGATTATGGCATTTGATGTAGTTAGGAGATCTGAAATGTCTCGTGTTGAACTTATATGACATGAGAGAGACACTTACTTGGTTTTGTTCAATATTCTTCTTGCTACTATATTTGTTTTTTGGTAATTTGAGAGATACTTTTCTTGGTATCCCCACAAAATAATCCACATTTTATTACCATTATTAAAATGTGTGAAATGAGCTTATTGAAGAAAAAGGATGACTTACAATGTCACCATGCTTCTTACCTGCAAATTCATCATGAAAATTGATTGAGATGATGTTGAATGGAAGAATTCTGGACTAGATGTGAAGTCATTGGTAGGCGTATAGAAATTTGTATTCTTCTATTCATGACTTTTGGAAAGGAAATGGGAGTGGGTGGGATAAGATTGTGTGTAATTCTAGTCTGGTAATGGGGGATGGGAGAAGGATGAAGTTTGTTCTCATGTTTGGTGCTGCGGGGAGAGGTTAGAAAATGCTTTTCCTGCTTTGTTCAGGATAGTAGGCTTTGGTTGCAGATTGTTTCTTGTAGAGGTGAAATTCAGGTTTTTTGAGACAATTTGCTTCCTGGAGAGGTTCAAAATTGGGAGGTGGCTAAGCTGATGGGGATAATGGAGAGATTATAAATGCACAAAGAGATTCACCTGGAGTGACTTTGTTATAGCTCTATATCTGATATGTTTATTTCCCATTGTTACGAGGAATTCCTTTCGATCAAATCAACCTAAAGAAATTTCGAATCGTTTGTTTTTTTATTCATGTCAATGTTTCTTTTAAACGTTATTATAAGTTGGAGGACACTTGCAACGGACATGGTAATGATGGACAGATCGGTAGAAAAGGGGATGCAAAGGAAACGGAACTCTCCCTTCTACTTTGGCAACTAGTGGGAGTGGGAGGGGGAGGTGTTCTAGGTTCCTTCTCAGGAATCATCGTTAGTGGTTATTTGAACGTCATCTGGGATTTGGTGTCTCCGTCGGAATTTTCTCATCTCAGCCAAAGTAGATACCAGATGCTGAATTTGCCCATTTTACTTAAAAATTGCGAAGGAGAGAAAGAGGAGGAGAATGCTGTTGAAGAATGGCGTAACCAGGAAAACCTACGAAAAGAACAAAAAGAGGGGTGCATAAAGAATTGGAAACTGGCACAGAGCCACCTACAGAAAGAGGGCAGGAACGATGAGGAGAGGATGAAGACGACAATGACAGGGTAGCACTGTAATTTGGGTTCGCACGCTAGAAGTCATAGGCTTAGAGGCGCTCTAAGTGCTCTCAAGGCTTTTCTGGTTCTAAAATAGTAAAAGAGAAGAATCAAGAGACAAACGAGGGTTAGATAGGAACAAAAAGTGCCAACGGCCATCATCGTGTCATGTGCGTGGTATGCAAACGTGACGTTTCATGCGTGAAACGCCACTCAATTTAAATAGAACCATTTCCCCAGGGCTTTTTAGGGCCTTAGAAGCTACCAAAGGCATTCTAAAAGATGAAAGTGAATCTAGAGGGTCCCAATACATAGCTCAATGACTAGGAGCAACCGAACTAAGAGTAACTCATCCCTGGCAGCCACGAGATACTACCAACCAAGCTACGCGGAACGACGCTTGGATAAGGAAGGGCAAAATGCTAAAAAGTATAATTGAGCAGAGCTTCAGCTGTCCCTAATGTTTAGGCAATGGCCAACTGAAGCTGGGGGCAGTTTTTTTTTTTTTTTGGGGGGGGAATAGATCTAGGCCCTAGCAGGCCGAAGAACAGGTAGGACCAATCCAAAAAGCGAATGAGAGGGCAAAGCCCACTCGAAAACGCCCAAACCCAAATGAGGATAAAAGGGCCCAGAGCCCTAGCCAAGTGAAGACCATGCCTACAAATAAAGACCACCCCCAAGGGTAGAGGTACGTGCAATTAAGTATTCTTAAAACTCTCCTAAGGTCTTCAAGGAGTTCTAACTTGGCGTCAGAGTGCTTTTCGGTTGAACATATTTGTTTGGAAAGCGCCAAGAGTTCATTAGCTTTAGCATATTGGCGAGGGGCTGGGGTGGAGACAGCGTTGAAGAGGTGTGGCGTCGGGTCCCCTTGTGCATTTTGTGGGTAGGAATCCTATTATCTTTTGATAGTAGAGAAGTTTCTTTGTAAGCTCAACAACAAAGTTGTCAATTATAAAAGAAAAATAGTTGTTTGTGCATGGTTGGGAATTAGGAATTGACATTCCTCTTCCCTACCAATTTGGATTCTGTTGAGCTTTTGACGCTCAAGGAGGTTTGTAGTTTCTTTTTTATGCTTGTTTCTTGAGCTTGGGTGGCATTCCTTATACTATTGACCCAAGAAACCACCCTACTATTTTCATACTAAATTGTACAATTAATTCTGTTAACGGAAAATGCAAAAAGCCTATATACCCTCAGAAATCTAATATTGTCTTCTTTCTTCTGCACTTTATCATGGCTATCACCATATTTAACCCAGTACCACCATTATCAAATTTCTAATTTTTAAAAGAAAACAACCGTACATGTTAACATATATACATACTTAGGGTGTGTTTATGTATAAACTAGTGAATTGACCGTGGCTAAAGGTACTATTTTGAATATAATTCGGTGATGGTGATGCAGCGATGGTGTACATTGATGGTGGTAGCGCATTGATGGTGCGTAGAGAGAGAATGGTGAATGAGTTTGTCATAAAAAGGAGATTTTAAAATGAGGAATCGGTTTAGTCAAGAGAGGGAGATTTGAAATGGGCTTACCTGAATAAGAGAGGAGAAATATGAAATGAGTTTGTCAAAAGAGAGAGAGGAGGAGGAAGAATGAGCGGGAGTTTGAAAAGGTAAAATTAATCTCATTCCAAAATTTATTATTCAGAGTAAATTATCACCATTAAAAAATATTTTTAAATGGTGAGTTTTTTTTTTATTTTTTTTATTTTTAAATTTATATACTATATATCAACTAAGCTTGAATTAATCTCAACTTAATATTTGTAATGAGGAAAGAGAACTTGCTTTAGAAAAGGAGAACTTTTGACCGTAGGATAAGTTTGAATTAATCTCAACTTCTTTTCAAAATGTGTTAAGAGGAGTGAGAACACATTTTAAAAAATATAATCTATTTTGTTACATAGGTATAAGTATATGGATTTTCTTCTCAACTCTGCTATTGAAATGCTAAAGATGTTGGCTCTCTCATCTTCTCTTTCTTTGTTTCCTGTCATACCTAAACGAAATATACATATATATGTTTATGTATAACTATGTAGAATTGATTTGATCTCTAAACCCAAACAAATTAGATTAATTTGGTTCCAATTTGGAGGCAATCGGTTACTCTTATATGCATACAGTCTACACACACAAACAAACATTGCATATAAATAAATTACTGCTCTATCATAGTAATGTTACTGCTCATTTTTTCTTGATCTAAGTAATATTGCTGTTGCCATTTCATCATCGAAGCAAAAGATAGACGCAAAAGAAAAGAAATAGAAAGATCGGCCGACAGGAGCAACTAAGCTTTCAAATTGGTTCTGAACATTATTAGAAGAAGAGAGAATATCGTTGGTGGCTAATGGTGTGAATGGAGTGGCGGTGGTGGGGTGGGGGGCCGACAGGGACTTCGAGAGGGAGTGGGTGGGTGTGGAGTGGCGGCTGCTATGGTAGAGTGGGTGGTTGCTAGTTGCTTGTTTCAAGGGTTAAGGTTTTTAATAGATTAGAATGAAGAAGATGAAGGTAAGGTTATAATTTTCCTTGTTAAATTTGACTTTGACCTTTTGCTTTTTTTAACTTCAACACTATCATAAGTTCTGTGAATATGGATGGAATTTTTAACGGTAAAATGTTGATGTGCAAAATGATCAAAACACCATGAGGATGGTTTTCATATTTTATTAAATGTAGGTGATCTGCAAAATAGGTATAATACCACAGGGGGTAAAATGGATTTGCTATATATTATTACAACCCTTCTTAAAAAATAGATAGCCAACCCATACTGTGTAAATGGTAGTGGCTTTTTGACATGTTTCTTATAACACTGCTGGTCTTTACTACGATCTTAAATGTACCTGTTTCTGTAGTAAATATGGAAGGAATATGAAGCAATTAACTGAATGATGATACGACTGTGCTTGAAGTATTGGCATATATATTGGACATGAGTTGCTACTGGTTTTGCAATTCATATGGATGATTAACTAAATTTTGTCATTTTACGAATCATTTAATACATTAGCGGCATATGGATGCCAATTTTTAGTAAGAAAGTGAAAGAAACAGAAACAGAAGAAAGGAAGGAATAGAAATAGCTTCTAGAAGGGAGGAAAATAAGTCAAATACGGGGAGGAATGGCAAATATCTTTCTCTGCCACTTTTTTCAGAGGAAAATAAGGGGATGGCGTCATAATGGATGAATAAATCAGAATGCATGGAATGCCTAAAAAGCAAGCGATGAATTTTGTTGCTATTTCGAAAATATTGTGAGCTTCCTTGGGTATGTTAAGAATATAAGCTGATAAGCCTAATTGTGGCTTTGAATTCTTTTTGCATGTACATATGTATGCATCATTTGGACAGGAAATAGAGGTGTTAGGTGAAAGAGATGCAATTTTGCATAAAAAAAAGGATGAGGTAGATATGGTGGGATCAGAGGAGTTTGGGGTTTGGAGGAGTCCTAAAACTGTAGAAAAGAGCAATGGAAAACTATGGCAAAGAGAGAACCGATGGAGATTGGAAGTGTCTTTATAAGGTGCAAACTGAGCCCTTTTTTTTGCAAGAATATCTACCTTCATATTTATGGATAAGAATCTAATCTATTTCCACTAATGTGGCTTTAGATATATTGATTAGCTTTTGAATCAGCTGGCCATGCATGAATACTCCAAACTTCGCTGCATTACCCACCAATAAGAACCACTTTCTGTAGGAAAAATTATATAGCCCCATTCATTTCCTTTCTGTAAGCTCTTTAATTTAAAGGAGCAAGGATCTTGGCTTTAATAATCACTAAGATGCCAAACACCCAATGCTATATAATCGGCTTGATTTTCAAGAGCCCATCCTTCGAAGGAGGTGGCCACTAAGTGTGAGAACCAAACAATTTTTATTATCAAATAGTGCTCTCTTAAAGATTCCTGTTATTCTAACAAGCCATATCACTCTTACAATAGAGCTGATATATTATTACATAGCACACAACCGATCTCCAAATGCACTTTTTGGAAAAGAATTATCTTAATTACATAGCACCCTAGCTCTTTCTTCCCACAAAATCTCCAAATGGACTTTTTGGTGTAGAGGTAATTTCTAAGGAATGAATCAAATGGTGCTAACCAAAAGAATTAGTCCTTTTCTTTAGGAATTTGTAGTGGCACATACTAAAGAATGATTGATCTTTTGGAGGTGGAGTGGTTTGGGTAGAGGAGGCTCTTACAGTGTTTTTGAAGAAAATTCAGTATTTACCTCTTTCTGATGTCGACCATCTCAATACTTGGGCCTTCCAAATAAACTTTGCTGGCTTTTATAGAGATTAGAGAAAGATATTCCGTTTCAGCAAGTGAAAGAAAAATCATAGCGAAAACAGCCTCATTTGATTGGGAAACAAGTGTGTCGATGAGGTAGATTTGCTTGGTGAACAAGAAGATTCAAACTATGTTTTGAATCATATAATATCATTTGCTTGATTTATTTTATTTTTTCACCGCAATTCAATATATTTACTGAGCGAGAAGATTTTGCTCAATTGTTACCCAATTTTCGATATGGTATAGCTATGTGTCAATGCTTTTCTCATACAACCATTGCTGCTTTTGAAATAAGTTATGGTACAATTTATTCTGCAGTTGGTGCAAATGGATCTGGCAAATCGAACTTTTTTCATGGTAAGCAAGTCTCTTCTGTGTTGGTATTCAATTATTATTACTTGTTCACTCTTAGCTTCCATTGGGTTTGATAATTTCAATATGCTTCTTCTTCATATTATTTCTATTTACTCATTTATTTGTTTTTGCATATTGATATTTTGTAGCTATTCGATTTGTGATAAGTGACCTCTTCCAAAACTTGCGGAGTGAAGATAGGCATGCATTTCTCCATGTATGTTCTGCATCTGTTAGTTTTCTAGATATCAATTGTTTGCAGTTATGTCAATCTGTTTTATATTTCATATTTAACATTGTGTAGGAAGGGGCTGGCCACCAGGTCTTATCTGCTTTTGTGGAGATTGTATTTGATAACTCTGACAATCGTATCCCTGTAAGTCTTTGGTTCCTAACTTGTTTATTGATACATTTCTAAAATATCCCCTGAAGTACACTGGTTGCTCATTTCTTTTTTTGTTTTGTGAACTAATCTAATGCTGCGAAAGACCAGTTATCTGGAAACCAAGGCAGAGGTTTAGTAACTGGTAAGTGATTATTCTAGTGTATTGGACAACTGTTGTTATCATTAAGTTGCAACGATCAGTGCTGGTGCTACTACTGTTGCAACCAAAGCTAGTGATTGAAAATCTGAGCAATGTTACTGGAAACCACCAACACCTTTACCTTATTTTTTTGATGACCCGGGAACCTGCCCCGGTTCCACGGGGCCACTCTTTATAAAGCAGTGGAACTTGTTCCCATGAGTCATCTGAACTCTACCAAGTCTGAATCCACCTTTGCTTTGGCCATCCAATTGTAATGATGCAATCATTTCACCCTTTCTTCAATCTTTCTTTTTAGGGCCCTTGTTGTGTCAAGCAGGAACAAACTCCTTTATGGAAGTCCATATAACCCGAATGCCACTTCAAGACTTGTCGTCTCAAGCTGCAAACTGAACGACAACAGTTGCTTCGTTGCACCAGGCTCGATCCCAAGCAAGGCACTCACCCAACTTGAGGTTCCATATTCATCAAGCCTTTAGGCCCGACTAAATGTCAAGCTTTTGATTTGAATCGGGTCGTTGTAGCGCGCCTCATATAGCCACAAGGTGTCTCATGCCCCCGCATAACATTAAGGGTCACTCTCGTGTTATTGGCGTTCTCTTTGTGAGTGCACACGTGCTAAGTCTGTCTCGAGTAGGGGTGTAAAAACGGCTTGGCCTAGCCCACCACGTCCTTGGCCCGACCCAAGCCTGAAGGGCTCCCATCAAAATTCGAGTTGGGTTGGGTCTTTTTTTTTTGGGTTGGGGGGGGAGGCCCGACCTTAGGGGACATACGGGCCTGGGCTTTGGGCCAGGGCTGGCGGGCTTTTTTGGCCTTTTTTTAAAAATGTTTTTATTTTTAAAATTGCATTTATAGGGTTTTTATATTTACTTTATAAACTAATTTGCTTATTAGTTATTATCTTGTAATTGCTTTTATATATAATATTTTAAGAAGACTATTTATTTCTAATTTAATAAACAATTGTTTATTGTAAGTTTATATTTTATGAACTCACTTATGATTTAGAATACAAGTTATAAGTTTTGATAAAGTAACTTATAAATTATTGCAAGTTTATATTTATAAGTTATACTTTATAACTTATAAACAATGGTATTTATTATATTTATTTTAGTTTTTAAATGTAAATTTCTAATAATCCTCACTTTGTAAAATTGTTATTTAATTTTTATACACTTGTTTTTACTTGTATATAATAAAATTTTAAAAATTCAATAAGGTTGAACACTTCAAGTAATTAAATGTTAGATAGAAATCTTATTATTTAATGAAAAGTAATCATTTATATTATAACTTACAAGTGTATAACATTTTTTTAAAAAAAGTATAGAAATTGAAACACTATAGGACAAGTACATTCCAATTAGGTTGGCACCTACAATCCTGCCAATCATTTGCATTATTCTCTACGTAAACAAATATTACATCTAATCTAATGATCTAAACGGATAAATTTTAAAATTACAAATTTAAGGAAATAAAATTTAAAAATTCAAAATTAAAAATTTAGTATGAGACAGACAATTCTTCAGGATTTCCAAAGGTAATAGTATCCAAATCCTCTTGACGCCTTGTTTTCTCATCCAAATGATGTTGTCTAGTTGATGCATACAGTGTGTTGTGAGTAATCATCAGTGCTGCCACCATCTCTGGTTTGAGCTTGCATCCATAGTTGCCAGCTATATATCTATCTGCACTAAATGCTGTCTCAAAAACAATTGTTGAGATAGGAATTGTTAGTATATCATGAGCTATCGTGGATAAGACTGGCCAAGACGACTCGTGTTGTTTTCAATATTCTGAAATATTAAAATTATTCTCATAGATCTCCTTAGGGATGTTTAAGTAATGCTAGTTCTAAGATAGACCTACCTTGGTGTTCGTGAAGTCTTTTAGCCTTTATTCCTCAAAAAATATCCCTACCTCGATCTCAAGATGAAAAGAGGATGGTGTTGGTTCCTTGTGTTGTGATAGTATATTATGTTTATGTTCGTCATATAATTCTCTAAGTGTATTTAGGATTAGTTCAAATTGATTTTGGTTATCATAAATTTGATCTAAAAAAAAATCAATATCTTTACACCTAAGATCTAATACTATGGCTATTCAAAAAATGTGGTGATGGGTAAATTATACTTACCTCCCATGAGGCATAGGGAAACTTCACGGACCTCCCCTGAAGTTACTGAAAATGAAACTGCACTTATTTCTGTTTTAATTGTCAGTATTAGATTCCCCCCTTTCATACTAATGGTGTTAAAACTGTTAACGAAAATTTCTTTACATCATCATCTTATTTTGTCAAATATTTCACATTTACTCCCATCCACTTTTAAAGTAATAATAAATAAATAATTTTAATGTCTCTCTTTCATCTTTTCCTTTCTTTCTCTACAGCCACACTTTCCCCAACTGAGCATGGATTGCTCTCCTGAGACATTTTAGAAATTGGTAAGAGAAGTTGGTTGGTTAATTAACAAAATTACAGAATCAATTCAACAAGAAGTACAAAATGCCCAAATTGGATATTTCAAATCCCAATTAAGCCACCACGAAAAATTAATGGATACTTCACTGGATTTGCACAAGATTGGCTCCACATTCAGTTTCATTGATGCTACGCAAGAACAAGATAGAAAATTTAACGCAAATTCCTTGCTCACAATCAAATTTAAACGAACAACTCCTATTCATAAGCCTCATAACCCTAGCTTTTTTTTGTGTGTGCCTAAGTAATGAAAAACCTATGTTCTTGATCTTGGAGGAAGAAATAAGAAAGTGGGGCTGAACCTAGATGCGACTATCTTTGATCTTGCTTGAAACTGTGATTCTACTTGTATGGATTCGCCATTTGATACAATGGTTGGCTTGGATTGGGTGGTGCTTCCGTCCTCAAAGGGAAGGCCGCTCGGGATGGCAGCGAACCGAAAGTCGGGGACGCCGTCCAGGGTGTTGGGGCCGCCGTCCAGAAGGATCGAGAGGTTGAGGAAGCAAGTTGGGATCACGAAATGGCGGCGTTCGGGGCCACATAGATTCCGATTGAGCCGGAGGGGATGGTCCTCCGGCATTGTCGTCCTCCGTTTGATCCGGAACCATCGAAGTTGCTGTTGTCGTCGGGGGATGAGGAGCCAGAGAGAACTAGGCAGTGCCTGAGACTCATGTGCTTCTAGCGTTGCATGAGTTGTTTGAGCCTCATGCTTTGCCTGATTTTGTAGACCTTCTTGATTGAGAGGGAGGGAGGGAGGGAGAGATCGCTTGATCTCAAACATGGTGGGAATATTGGCGGCGTCCATGTGCTTACCGATCGTTTCGTGTGGGGGTTGTTCTTTGGGTTCTTGTTGGTGCTGCTCGATTTGGAACCCTAATTTTGGGAATTGGGAGGATTTGCGTGTATCTGCCTCTTCTCTCATCAAGTGTTTTCACCCAATTTCTGGTGCCTCTCGCACCTAGTGTTTGTGGTGACGCACAAAAATTTTAGGAAGTAGACATTGAGAAACCAATTGAATTTCTTGGTTTAATCCAAATTGCAAAATTAGGTACGCGTGATCAATTGCTGTGTTTATGCGCGCGAGAGAAAGAGGATGCTATTACCAGAGAGAGATGAGTAACATGGGATCTTGGGCAATGACGGACGGGGGTAGAATTGTAAAAGGCAACATTCTATTAATGGCGTCTCTTTGACAAATTTGATAGGAGAGGTCAGTGTCATTTCAGTAACCTGATGGGAAGTCCCTGAGATTTTCCTAAACCTCAGGGGAGGTGAATGTAATTTATGCTAATATTTATCAAATTTAGATTTCATATTATCAACGAGGTCAAAATATCTATCATTTTGTAAATACTCAACAAAAAATTGCATTATTTTTGTTAATTGGTGTAAAACAAGTGGATTAGTAAGAGTGTAAATATAAGAAAATAATTTTATTGATTCATAAACAATTTTTAATTTTTTTGGTATAAATTTACACTTGGTGGTAAATATTATTTATTAATTGGGTTTTCAAAAAATAAATCAATTGTTTTTCTTTATTTTATTGCTATTTGTAACATTATGTACAACGTTTCATCTAATTTCTACATCTTATGGTAATTTTCTAACTTTTAAACCTTTTTCAATACATATTTTTCTATAAATATATACTCTTTTAGCACTACTATTAATTATTCTTATGGCTTGCCTTACTCTATGAACCAATTCATTATATTCATTAAGTTGTTCTTTAACTATTAAATTTAATATATGCGCAGAACAACGAATCTGAAATAATTCGCCATATATAGGAAATTGTAAATTACATTTTAAATGTTGAACACATTTATTATAAAACGAAACCTCAATAATAGGCATTTCTGAAGGTATAAAAACTTCACCTGAATCTAAAGTAATAGAAAATATTTTACTATTAATGCCCCACATATATATTTGTGCTCTAATTTCTATACCTAAAGTGTGATTGTTGTAAGAGAGTTCTATAGGTTTAAATTATATAATTCTTTTATTTAAATTCCAATCATCATTTATAAAATATGTAGTAGTTCATTGATATTCTACACCTTATCATGCTGTCCATAAATAAGAAGTTAAACAAATTTTACGTTTTATATTTTTTTATTAAATTTTCTTATGTCGATTTTAATTTTTTCATATTTTTGTAAAACTTTATTTCTAGTAGTATTTGTAGAAAACTTTGGAATTGAGGCGTAAATGCCCCTTGTACTAATTCGAAAAATCTGGATTCTTCACTCATTGTAAAGGGTTATTCACGTTTTACTATATAATCAACTACCATGTTTTGTGCCTGTATAAGATCGAAAGAAAAATTAGCTATATTACCCACTTGACCCCTACCTATTTGCGTTTGTTGGTTAAAATTAGGAGGTCTATTTCTAATGTATATATCGGCATGTCTACGTAAATGGCTAGTGTCATCCGATGTGTTACCGCTAAGTAATTTATTACAAATTTTACATTTAGTTTTAATTACTATGGTGCCATCATTTTTATTTTTACAATTCTTTGAAAATAACTCCATACGTTGGAGGCTTTTTAGTACCAGATGCTGATGCTGATGTAGTTACATCAATAGTAGGGGAAGAGGATGATGATTTAGAAACACTCGGTGGAGTAGGAGGTGTAGGATTAGAACTACCAGTAGGTGGATAAAAATAATCATCTACACTAATATAATTAGGTTGATTGGGATCCATAAAAAATTAATATAACTTGAAAAATAAAGTAGAATACTATTTATTTCTTAGTTGCAAATAAAGTAAAATAGTAGAATCTTGAAAATGGATATTTTTTTAATAATAACATCTAAGAAACATGAAAAGCAAATATTATGAAAGAAACTAAGAAGAGGATAGAAATAATGTAAAAAGTAAATTGCACAAATTAAATCTAACTGAAGGATGATTTACTTCTCGTTCTTGTAAAAACTTTGATTTTGATCTCGATCTTTTTGAACTTTGATTTTTTGATCTTGATTCTTCAATACTTGATCTTGAATTGTGATGCATTGCAGTAGAACTTTAATTAAACAACAAAGAACTTGAGAGCAATAGTAAAATTGAGAGAGCTTGAGAGTTGGAGATTTGGAGTGAATGAAAATTGAAACATAAATGTGCTATTTATAGGCAAAATTTTGAGGATTTTTCTTTTTTGTTTTTAAATTCTAACCATTGGGGCCACGGGCCATCAACGGGTGCTTACTTTTAGCCGTTAG
This sequence comes from Heliamphora pulchella, assembly GCA_032270985.1. Taxonomy (NCBI): domain Eukaryota; kingdom Viridiplantae; phylum Streptophyta; class Magnoliopsida; order Ericales; family Sarraceniaceae; genus Heliamphora; species Heliamphora pulchella. Next base: position 1,521,641 of record JAULJZ010000002.1, on the reverse strand, counting down.
ATCAATTTTGTGCAATCGCAACCGTTCAAATTCAAAATCTAGTAGTTGGAAGAGCTGTTTTGGGTGCGTGCCTCAGGCTGACTTGCCCAAAAACGACAGCTGAAAGATTTTCGGGCTTGGGTTTGGCCTGAATGGGCCAGGAGCTAGGCCGAGCTATTTTTTGGGCAACCCATTCAAGATACTGGCCGGTCTTTGGGCCTGGGTTCAGGCTCGGGTCAATGGGCCTGCCCACAGGCTCCAAGGGTTAGGCCCATGCCTAGGCCATACACCTGCTCGGGCTGGGCCAAATCGGGTTGCTATAGCAACGGCACCGGGCCGACCTTGGGCTGCTCATGGGCTGACCTTGGGCTGCCCACGGGCCTTGGGTCCATTTTACACACCTAGTCTTGGGCCATTGCGCATCCTTAGCATTGCATTAATGTGCCATATGAGTAAGGCAACAATGATCTTTAGGCCGCAAATGCATTACATCATTCTATTTACCAAGCATTGATGTGCCTGACTCATTTCACTGCTTGATACGTCCTCTCATAGTGTCCAAGTGCAACATTGCCTCTATGTCGCACGCTTTAGGCCACCAAATCCCCACAAACATGGACGAACCCAAACGCATGCAAGCAGGTTGGCATATGAGGCCTTTGGTGGTGCCATGATAGCCTAATCGGGCTAGGACACTCAAATATGGGAGATAGCATGCAGGGCAAGCATGCATGTGTCCAAAGCCTCAACATTGGGGTTCAATGCGCGGTGTCAGCACTCCTGCTTGTTGACATCGTCCGTGGGGCTCCCATTCTCACATGGAGACCCTAGAACACCTCTTTTTAGTGCCTAGAGCCCGCTCTCAAGATCCCTTGGAGATGCCCTTTTGGGTGTCTCATTTTGGCAGAGGGGGTTGGTAGGTGACTTACCACTCCTTAATATAGCATTCTAAGCCATTATGACTTTGGCATGAGGAAACTTCAATTTTCTCGAGGAGTTATAATGATTTTTCAAAAATTCCACAATTGTTGAAAAATCACCAATTTTGGGCGCAACAAAGCCTTCAATATAGAGCATCTCTGATAAAAATTGACGTCGTTTGCCCATCCAAAATACCATGTCAAACTGCTGCACAAATGGCCCGGGTGCTAGGCTGGCGCCCCTGCCTCGCACATGCGCACTGCCTCTCCCGTGTGCGTCACTGCCTGCATGCTGTGCGCTGTCACTGTGCCATCCCATGCGCGCTGCGTGCTGTGTCACTGCCTGTATGCGCACTGCTGCGTGTTTTTGCTGTTGTGGTTGTGCTGGCTGCCATGTTGCACCTATGTGCTGTCATGTGCTGCCATGCACACCCATGCCACTCTCATGGGCACACCTTTGGCTACTTGGGGCCATTCTCTAGGCCATGTTTGGGCGTCGCTCGGCACACCTTGGATGAATGCTGCCATATCTCCTGGGTAATTTTGTGGGCCTTCCAAGGCTCTCCAATGGTCATGATCCCACGATGTTAAGACGTTGGCCTATCAAAGGGGCAACTCGTCACACTTTGGCAGGGCCGTATTGAACCCATCCTAGAATGGCAAGTCTGGGAGTGCGGGAACTCACCTGTAAGACCTGCTCACCGAGTTAGACACGGCGTTGCTAGCTAGGGTCAAACACAACATCTTTGGATTTATGGTTGGTTTTAGTGACGATATTAAATTGTTTGGCTACTCTGACAAGTCGAGAGCTTAACATTTTTTGAGCATACAGTCTAGAACATAGTACACTTTCTTTCCAAAACGATAATTTACTAATCCAAACCAAACCAACTAAAACTGCCTTATGTCCCAATCATTTAGTGTTAGCTATATGAATCCTTTTCTCTATCCCGCTATATCAAAGACTATACATTTTGTTATATTTGATAACTTTATATCCCTTATCAATTTAGGTCGATTCCTTTTCAAATATTTTCGTTAACAGTAATCCTATTACTTTTCTCTTGTTTTTCGTTGTATGTGATTAAAACCAATAAGGATACTTCTCTCAATTTCTTTTCAATTAGTGCTACTCCTATTGTTTCACGAATGTTTTCATTCCTAATTCTATTCATAGTCTTACTCTCCTTATATTTGTTTTATAAAATTCTTATTTCAATTTTTTTTTGTTGATATTTGTCGATTGCACAATATGTAGAAGCACGTTTCCACTTGAGCTAATCTACTTTGATTCTATTGGCTATATTATCTTCAATTCCTCCATCTTTATTAATAATCTAAATCTGGGTAGTGAAACTATACACTTTTTGGTATCTCATGCTGGTCAATCAGCAATCTTCACTTATTCACTATTTCTATTTCTGTTGTTCTTAAATTTACATTCCATACATTGACAGTTTTATTCCCACTTATTTAAAACCTTTTGGGTTTAGTACTTCTCTAAAATTTCTAACTTACCATTAAATTCTCTTTTAGTTTGTTGACTTTCATCTACTAAGACGACATCATCTGCAAACAAATATGCTCTATAAAATAGAATATTGTCATGAATATGTTTAGTCATTTTATTTGTAAATAAGAACAAACACCACCCTTGGAATTTACCAATCCAGCACGGTTAAATTTCTTCCTATTTTTTTTTACGGATTTTCTTATGAGAAAAAACTAAAAATATACTAATTCAAATCTAGAAAAAGTGGCATTTTGAAGGGATAAGATGCTGAAAATAGGCCATAGTGTTCCTAGAAATGTGATTCCTCCTGTTGGGACACTCCAACAGCTTAAGCCACAACACCCCCCCACCCCCTGAACAATAAAGAGGCTCCAGGTCAATGTGATATATGCATCAAAAAAATTCTTCTAAAAATGTGTTATACACGATTAATTTGAATTAGTTTTATTTTATTAGACGTTTAATTGTTAAAAAAACATCTCTATAGAAATATTTAAATTTTAATAGTATAAGCTATTCATGTCTACCATGAGGATCTCTCCTCATGGTCTAGCTTAGGTTATTTTTAGATCTTGAAGTTTGGAACTTCATATTTTAGATCTTCACACAACTTACCTTTTCCCTTCTCCATATGTGGGATTCAAAGAGTGGTACCAGCAGCTGTCTGGTATCTTGTTGCTTCTTTTCTGACCACTTTGCCTTCTATTCTTCTTAGGTTGACAAGGAGGAAGTGCGATTGCGGAGAACAATTGGTCTTAAAAAGGATGAGTACTTCTTAGATGGAAAACACATCACGTGGGTATCAATCTTTTACCTTGTGTTAATTATTTATTCCTTGCCTCATGATTTTCTTTACTCACGGTCTCCCGCTTGATTATTTGAAGTTGCATGATGAAAAATTATGTAATTTTGCAGGAAAACAGAAGTTATGAATTTACTCGAAAGTGCTGGTTTCTCTCGCTCCAATCCTTACTATGTTGTGCAGCAAGGGAAAGTATGATTGTCTTTTTGTTTGATCATAGGATGTTTGGTGTTCATCCTATCTGAGATATGCAATTCTGGTGTTAAATCTGAAACATACTTGTGTACGGTTTATAGATAGCATCTTTGACATTGATGAAAGACTCTGAGCGATTGGATCTACTGAAAGAAATTGGTGGGACACGAGTTTACGAGGAAAGACGTCGCGAGAGTTTGAAAATAATGCAAGAAACTGGCAAGTCATTATGGATTATACTTTTCTCATATTGTGTATACTTTGACCAATATCGTTTCCATTGATCAGGTAATAAGAGAAAGCAGATAATTCAAGTTGTTCAGTATTTGGATGAGAGATTGAAGGAGCTGGATGAAGAAAAAGAGGAATTGAAAAAATATCAGCAGCTCGACAAGCAGCGGAAATCTCTAGAATATACCATTTATGACAAAGAAATTCAAGATGCACGGCAGAAATTGGCAGAGGTCAGTTGTGTTTGTTGTTTGCAGCACTACATATGTAAATCGGATATGTGCTCTGTGTTTTTCCTAATAAATTACTGTATTGGTTAGTCAACTTTCAAACATTATATTATTTGTATATCCTTCATTAGTGGGCCTCAATGTGCCTTTGGCATGCGGCGGCAAGGATGAATTTCTCAAAGTTTTGGATTGTCTTTCTCCTTCAGCCTCAATGCATCAGCTTCTGCATTTATGCTTTCACCTCATTATTGTTTCAACCTCCCGGTGGAAATGGAAATAACTTATAATGAGTAGATTTAGTGCTAGGGTTTTTAATACGGCTCTAGAAAATGCTAAATGGTCATTGACAACTCATGTAGTTCAAATTACATAGTCGGGAGAAAAGCTTTGTAAGAGTGCAGTGTATGGTTTTCAAAATGGGAGTTCTTCTTTTGTGATCTGCGCTGCATCCACTTGTTTTAATTGCTCATTGCCAAAGTTAGTGTTCATCTTTTTCCTTCTTCTCAAATGATGCTTTATGTGAAGCTCTCTTTATTTGTGGTTCTTTTATGCTTACAGCTTAAGGCCCAAATGTAATTGCTTTCACTTGATGTAGGTAGAAGAGGCTCGAAACAAGGTTTCTGAAACATCAACGAAGATGTATAACAGTGTGTTGGATTCACATGAAAAGTCCAAGGAGTTAGACAAGACATTTAAAGATTTAACAAAAGAAGTTCAAATTTTAAGCAAAGAGAAAGAAGCGATAGAGAAGCAGCGAACCGAAGCTATTAAAACGCATGCACAGCTTGAGCTTGATGACAAAGATCTTCAAGAAAGGATCTCGGGAGATATCAGAGCAAAGGTAATTTTCTGACAAAGGCCCGTGCCATAAAATTTTCTTTTAGGGGTCATAAGGGTTGTGGAGAAGACAGTTTTGTCATTTGTGTTGATATCATACTTTCCTTCTTCAGGAGGATGCAGTGAAACAGCTTGAGATTCTGCAGAAAGAAATTCAGGATTCCACAGAGGAGCTTAATAAAATTAAACCTTTGTACAACAACCAAGTGAGAGAGGAGGAGGAGATAACAAGAGGGTATATTTACATTGATTTGCTAGCATTGGCTATTTTTCCAGACATGAGCAATCTATATCATAATTTCTATGTTGTATCGTTTGCTATTGGAGGTTGTGGAATACAGATATGATACCCCCTTCCCTATCCTTTCAGATCCCATTTTAGTTAGCCTCCAGCCTCCAGCCTCCAGCCTCCAGCCTCCAGCCTCCAGCCTCCAGAACCACCAAAGAAAAGGGAACTTGTTAGAAATGTCAAATAATTCTGAAGCATTTCATGAATTGATTATTCTGCCCACATTAATTGCCACCATCGTTGCAACACCATTGACACCATCATATTGTCATTGCCAATCGTGCCACAATATGATCACTGCTGATACCACCATTGTTATTAACGACTTCGTCGTTGTCATCTTCAACCACATTGTTTAGAATAATACTATGTTTGGCCTAGCTTAACTTAAAAGTTAAGCCTTTAAAAAAGCCAATTGGTTTGGCTTAAGGTAGCTTTTTTAAAAATGTTTTTACATTTCTTTTTATACAAAAAAAGCCAAAAAGCCTAAAAAAAAAGTTAGTCCAAACATAGGCTAAATTGTGGTTGGCTACATAAATCCATTTTCCTCATTTTGCTACGTCAAGAGTTATATGTTTAGTTAGATTCAACAAACTCATTTTTTTTTAAACGAAAACATCTCATATCAATTGATATTTCAATTTCAATCTATAATCATCTTGAGTTTAAAGCATCTCACTCTCTCTCCTAGGGGCGTTCAATAAGATACCAAAGTGGATGATTGATTCATTCCATACTAGAAATAATCGTAGGAAATTCTTTGATAACACGGATTTCTATTTCTCAATGATCTTCCACGATCAATACAATTGGCTAAATCCCGTGGTCTTCATTCTTCTTATGGATCTTTTTTTTTAACAAGTATATATTGCATGTATCAACTACCTTAGTTTATTTTCTCTCAATTTATCTTTTATTAGTGCGATTCCTACTATTTTACGAATGTTTTCATTCTCAATTTTTTCTTTTATAGTCTTACCACACATCCATCTCTACATTCTAATTTTAACAACACTCATTTTATTTATATGATATTTCGTAGCACACCAACATTTTGTCCCACATAGCATTGTTGATTTAATAGTTGTCTTATTAATTTTTTATTTTTTCAATTTTGTAGGTTTTCTTTTGTTGAATAGTACACTAGAAACATCTCTTCACTTAAGCTAAGCAATTTTGATTCTATATGTTACATCTTTTGCAATTTCTCTATATGTGTTCATAATCAAACCTAGATAACGAATGTATCTCATTTCATGGATTTTGAATTTTTACTTTTTTACTATTAGTTGCTCTATTACTACCAAATTTGCATTTCATATATTCAGTTTTATTTTACTTATTTTAACCCACTCTAACCCACTCTATTGCTTCCTTCCAAAGTTCTAATTTAGCATTGACTTCTCTCATAAACTTAGCCATTAAGACAATATCATTTTCGAATTAGATATACCATGGAATATCATCCTGAATATGTCTAACCAATTCATTCATAACTATGGCAAAAAGCTAAGAGCTCGAAGCGGACCCTTGGTGTAGTACTAATGTAATTGAAAATTGACTTCTCGTGCGGGAAACGAAGATAAATGGTTCGTTGTCATATTATACCAATAATAATAATTAAATCCTAAAATTAACAACTATTTGGTAGATAGCGGTTCAGTCTAGGTATCATTTCTCAGGGACTATGGGGCGGAATTACAATTTCTCAACTTAAAATATTATCCGATTTTTCTTTTAAAAAGATACGTTTGTTTTACTCCAAAAAACCTGAAATTAAATTAAACTAAAAATAATATATTTGATTTAAATGAGAAAAGATTTCCTAAGGATTTAAATCCACCTTAGCCAGTATTTTAGTTTCATTCATATTCTATTTCATTCATTTGATTCAATTCAATCCGGTCACGACTACAAGACTGACACGGATTAGCAAGAAGATAAGGTCGAATTCAAACCCGATATATCCTATCTTAGACCTGGCACGCATCGTCCGAGTGATCCCGGTATGACCCGTCCTATCTGAGCATAGGATATCTCACATTTGAATAAGAACATGAACATATAACAGTTGCATAATCTCGCTATTACAATCACAGAAAGTAAAAACGGAAATTAGATAATTAAATTAAAAGCTCGTTGATCAAACGTTAACGTCTTTAAATCATACAACGAACTGAATCTGAATAGAAAAGAAATATAAATCTAAACTAATCCTAAAATACCGACTGGGGATTCATCATCTCCTAGGAAGAAGAAGATTAGCCGATCATGTTTTGACTTGAATACATGAAAAGATGAAGACGAACTGGTTCCTGGGCCTCCGTCTTCGTCTTCCCGTCACTTCTCGAGCCGCCACACTTGCCTTCAAGAGCTTTAGAGATCAGATTTTACAAGATTTTGAAGTTATCTGAATGATTCCCCAAAGTCTTGTATTTATAGAGTTGATCCACACCCCTTGTTGTAGAGTTCTATTCAAATTTTGACTGTCGTGTTCTGTTCGGACGCTTTTCCAACAGTAGCTTTTCCGTTCGGAAGCTCTAATTTCCGTCTGGACGCCCATATTTTTGTCTGGACGGAATTTGGCAAAAACACGATTGCACTGTTGTCTCGACTTCAAATGAGTATAACTCCTTCATCCAAACTCCGATATGGGCGTCCAGACAGAATTTTGCAAAAACACGACTGCACTGTTGTCTCGACTTCAAACGAGCATAACTCTTTCATCCAAACTCTGAATATGGTCATTTTTGTGTCTAAATTGAAGCCTTGGAAGTTTACTTTCCAATGGTTCTAGCCCCATATCAAAATTCATTTTGTACAAAAAGTTATGATCAAAATAGTGAATGTATGTCAATTTTCTTTATACATTTTTTGCATATTTTTGGCCGAACTTCCTTTGAAACATTATTTTTTTCACTGTTGGACCTTTGTACCAAATTTCTTGAATTTTGAGCTATTATCACTCATGGTGCTGGGTCTTCGAGTTCTGAGATCTAACCAAAATAACGCTGTTTTGATCTTTTGGCATTCATGTTGGAATTATTGACTTTTTATAGCTTTTAATCCATTTTAGCCCATTTTCCCACCTTCTCGCTTCTTCTGATGCTAATACTAAAACACTACTAAAACATATAAGTAAATACATAATCGAGGCTTAGCAAGGTATACTTTGCAGGATTTGGTCGGTACTTTTACGTACCGATCAATAACAAATCTCAGAACTAATTGGATTTTAATAAACACATCCAATCAACAACTTTTATCATAATATTACATCCATATTATTATTAATAGACATCACTGGTTATGCCACACTGTGATAACAAGTCTTACTAGCCAATTGAATATTAGTACACTCATTCAAACAACAGTTGCAGGTAAACGATTGAAGTGGGATAAGGTAATCATAAAACTTTGACCAATGTACCTTGCAGCTTGTACATCAAATTTTAAAATGATGGGATTTTCGTTCCCTTCCATTGTTGATCATATCAAAGCTCCTCAGTTTGAAAAATTCTTGTCCTAATTATGTAAGAGATACACCAGTGCTTTCTAGCTTCTACAATCAGTTGCTAAAGCTGCAGAGACTGTTCATTTTCCATTTACTCTTGTACAAGTTTGTATGTCTCTGCTTGCTTTGAGTAGGTTTCTCCTAGGGTGATGATATATTCTCTGATGACTTTGTTGTGTGGTGTAGTATAATGGAACGTGAGAAGAAGCTCAGCATTCTTTATCAAAAACGGGGTCGCGCCACCCAGTTTGCTAGTAAAGCTGCTCGTGACAAATGGCTACAAAAGGAAATTGATGAATACGATCGGGTCTTGTCTTCAAATCTATCGCAGGTAGCTTTCTAAATTGATTGATCCAGAATCTCCGATCTCTTTGAATGTAATCTCACCACGTCTTGATGGCTGAATATACTCCGTACGGAAGATAGGACGCTCATATTTGCCTTGCTTGTTGGAGAATTAGCATGGAAACAAATGTCTTTAAAACTGAGCTCTTTGAGAGGCAGTAGGTAGAGTAGTATTTACCTTTACTCTTTCCCCCTAATGATGATTAAATATAATAGAGACAGCAAGAGTCTACCTGAATATAAAAAAGAGAGCAATAGAAGGCCGCTCTAGGTACAAAGAGTGAACCTGTAAAACAAACAAGTTACAACAAAGGTATGGGCAAACAATATCGATTGATATATTAATAAGACCATGCATGGCGGCTGACGCTGCCTAGTGCTGGAAGGTCAAGGAAGTTGGTGATCTCATGACAAGACAGCTGGTGACCGAAGTCCCGTTGAATGGCAGTCATAACTATAACGGTCCGAAGGTAGCAAAATTCCTTATCGGGTAAGTTTCGACTGCACGAAAGGCATAACGATCTGGGCACTATCTAGGAAGGAGACTCGGTGAAAGACATGTCTATGAAGATGCTGTGTAGCATAAATACGAACTTCACAGTGCGTGACACGAGTCACATGGCAAATCTTTTGAAAGTAGGATGTCGGAAATGGAAAAGATACAGTAGGATGTCAATAATATGTATTTATGTTAGCTTGTATGCCTTTTTCCCATGTTAGAAGTCAATTAGCTTTCATGTTGGTTGGGCATATATGGTCTATTGCTTTTAGAATTGTTTCTATTCCCATTTGGGCATGTGAGCTGGCATTCACTGTTTCTGTTAAGGATGCACGACATAGGTTGTGCTAATTGTCATTGAAGTGTTGGAAATAATGAGACTCCATTTCTAAATTAGGAAACTTTTAGGAAATGTCAAACATGTTCTTAGGATTGTTAAGAAGTGTGACACAGTGCGGCTCCTCCCTCGAGGAGTCTGTCCATTGAGGAGTTTGTGCGACTTATATTGGGATGGAGATCAGCTCACCATATTTTCTAGACTTGGATTGAGAGTACTCTTCATATCACAATCCTTGGCAAGTCCTTTATAGGATGGTGGGTTCTGATGAAACATTTGATTCAGCATTGGAACGAAGTCGTGGGACAAGGAAAGAGAGTGAGTAGATAAGGGGAGCAAACAAAGAGGACAAGGAAGGGAGAATGGAAAAAGAGATAACAAAATAAAGAAAATGGGGAAACAGCCCCAATCAATATTTCAGATTTTTCAACAATCAAGTCATAGTTTCCAGACCTTATTGCATACTCTATATTCATCATCAAAATTCTTATTTAGAATTATCAAAAAAAATATACTTTGCAATACTAATTCCTAGTTGACACGATCAAAGCTTTTCTCGATGTCCGACTTGCATGCAGCTCCTGGATCTCCACTCCTCCGTCTTGAGTCAGCACTTTCACTTTCCATCAAATCAGCATCCATAATTTTGTCGTCTCACAACGAAAGCATTTTGAGACTGAGACAATCTTCCCCAACACATCTTTCAACCTGTTGGCCATGACTTTTGCTAGAAGCTTGTAGGAACCTCAAGCAGTTGTTTGGTCTGAAATCTTTGATATCCCCAGCACCTCCTTTCTTTGGAATTAGGGCCACAAAAGTTGGCATTAAGCTTTTCTCAAACTCAATATGCTCCCAGAGAAGTGATATACCCCCCTTGCCTAACCACCTTTCGACACTGCTGAAAAAAGAGCAACGACAGCCCATCCAGACATGGCACCTTATCCCCATTCAAAGTCTTCAAAGCTGCTACAACCTCTTCCTCAAAAAATCTCCTTTTAACCAAGAAGCATCCTCCTCTGAAAGGGAAGAAACCTCCTCTATCCCATTAAGACTAAATGTAACAACTGTAATTTTTTTTATTTACTCACTTGTAAATTAAAGTAATTTTATATTTTTAGGTGTCTTGGAACATCATGAGAGAAGATGGTTAAAAAAATAAAATAATAATCATATTAAAGTTGAATATAAAGTTAAAAAAAAAAAAATTTCTTTGTGCATCATTCATATGGTAAACGAAACCTGTTCGCTGCGAAATTTTAGGCCTGTATTCTCGGCACGTAGTTCTTGATATTCATCGGCGTAGATCGTTGACAGGTTAGGCGTAAACATTGTTTGGTTTATTAAGTAACTTGCTAGGATTAAAAATAGTTAATTATTATATTTTTCATGCATAAAATCTAATTTTAAGTTCATTTTAATTAAATAATAATCCTAAAATATTGATATGGAATGAGTGTTAAAAAAATAAGTTTAAGTAATTTTTGTGAAAAATTTTAATTAAATATATTTTCTTAAAATAATAATATAGAATGAAAAAAAAAAAACAAACAAAAAGAAAAGAGAACATAGGCATGCCATAGCGCCCCCCCTTCCCCTTTTTTCTTCCTCTTTCCCAGCGCCCCAGCCAACCTTTTCTTTTCTCTATTTTATTCCCCTCTCCCTATACACAACGCCGCCGCCTTCACAATTCCTCTTTTCTTATTGTCCCTTTCTCTATTTTTTTTGATTTACACCACACGGACGCCCATTCTTTTCTTCGGTTCTCATGCACACCCACTCTGTTACTTTTTCGTACGGTATTTAAAATCCACCATTATTAAACTGTGAAGCATCTTTTTAGGGTTTCATAATTTCTCGCCTACAAGTGAACAAGGTAGGGGTTGTTGTTTATTTTTTACCTACAAATGCAATGTATGATTGTGACTAATTTTTTTATGATTGCTGAATTGGTGTTTTGGTATGAAATTGGATTACTTAGATTTTAATTATTATTTTTTTATGCTATCATTACTTGAAATACCTTTAATTGTGTGAAATTTCATATATGTCATTTTTATTGAAATATATATAATTGGACGCAAAATGTTTAGATTGAATATATTTGTATGCTCGGTACGAATCTCATGAGCTGGTGGAAGAGTTAAAGTTAATTTTTTTTAAAAAAATATAAAATATAAGACGCTTAATGAAGAGTGAAAGTTTTCAGAATGGTCTTGAGAAATTGTGGTTGACACCTAAGGTAGTGAGTTAGACGGTTTGATTTACGAGTTCTAAGCTCGCTGCGCAGGTGGGTTCCTATACTCGAGAGGTTAGTGCCTCGAAGTAGATCGTCACAACTCACTAGTGCAATGGAGTGCCTAGGTGGGTTGAGTGACTGTGCACTGCCACTGGGACACATAGGCCTAGTGGTAAGGGATGGTTGTCTACTCTCTTAGGCGTGTCATACTCCTCATGGGCTGTTTACTTGGATTGATTAAAAGTTTTACGAAATAAAAATTAAAATTGTTAAAAGGTTTATGGTTTTAATGAAAAGTGACTTTACATACTTTTATTTTGTTTCAGTTGGCATATATCATATCTATCTTCCTTCGTACTTACATTTGTTAGTTATTGATAAACTCTGACCCCTCTGGTTTGTTCATGTGTTTGGACATTGGTTTTGCGGTACCTCGTGAGTAGTTATACTTTTGGAGTTTCTGTTGAGAACTATTTGAATTCTGTTGGTAATTATTTGAATATTAATATTGAATGTTAATAATGTATTCACAATAGTATTTTGGTGACTTAAGCTAATTTTTTTTTTAAAATTTCGTAACTGTAGTTTGGATTAAAATACTTGGATATTTTATCATGTTTTTTATGTACGTGGATTCATAGTAATTGTTGAAAATTTTGACGTAAATATATGCATGAGAAGGTAGGGTGAATGACCTAAAGTTTATATTTGTGTTGTGGTATTGTTGTTGAGATCTAGTTAGAGCCTGCACCTATAACTTTACCTGCCATTAATACAGGTTGTTTTGTAAACGGTTAGTACCGTTGGGTTATCTGAAAAATAGAGGAGACTCAGACAAATTTTTTTTAAAAAGTTTATTACTTAGAATATTTTCTAAAAAGTTTGGGACGTGACACTAAAGCTCCTTCCCATCTCTGTGAAAAGACTCTCAATGAACTTAACTACACCTTGTTGAATTTCCTTCTCCCTCTCCAGTATCCTCTCCCTTACTTTCATATGCCTGATATGCTTGTTCCTCCGATGAGCATTGGCTATTCTATGGAAAAGCATGTATTTCGATCTCCATCCTTTAGCCTCTAGTTCATCAATTTCTGTCTCTAGCTAATCTCCTCCATCTTTGCAATTCTCCCAAACTCAAGCTTTTCCCTAGTTCTCAAAATTATCTCCTCACTAGAAAGAGTTTTGACTTGCTCTACCTCATCAATCCAACGGATATCGGGTAGGATCCTACCTCTCTAAATGTCCAACCGCCCAAAAACCTCCCTATTCCACCTCTTTAAATCTTCCTTTAGTAGTTGTTACTTGTAACTTTGTGGCCAGCACAAAAGTGGGTGTACCAACCACAATGTAGCTATTCCACCAATCCCCTATCCTCTCCTTAAAATCCTCCACTTTTAGCCACACATTTTTGGTAAATTCAAGAGTAGTTTGATAAAACAGGGCCCAATGCAACTAAGAAACAGAGATGCTGCTACTAACCAGAATTAATCTTATCACAAGGGATTCTGGATGACCATTCAGTTTGGGCTTTCTTTCAGCATTTGTTTCGAAAGCTTAAACTATGAAGGATCAATTTTGATATACGTTTGCAATGTGATTTTTGTCGTCGTTTACTTGTTCAACTTTGTAGATATATTTTGATAATTTCTTCTTCTTATTCTTTCCTTGGTGCATTTGTTGTCCTTAGTGCTTGGTCATAAGTATTTGGGATTGACTTTCTATGGTGGAAAATCTAAGTGGTCGTTTGGTTAGCAGTTTTTTAACTCATTTTCACTTTTTGTTTTTTGAAAAAGTGGGAAAATACGTTTGATGACCATTTTCAGGGCATTCTTTTCCCAAACAAATGAGTTAAAAACTGTAGAAGAATAGGATAAAGTGAGAATCACTAAAAATTATTTTGGCAATTTTTTAACTCAATTCTTCGTTCCATTTGAAAACACGGGACTGTGCAAATCAAAACAATGTCGTTGAGCATTATAGTCGTCGTCGATGGCCTCTCATCACCGTCGTCAAGCTGTCATCGTCGTCGTCGGCCTGTCGTTGTTGTCGTCGAGCTAGATCTCGAAGCCCTTCATCGTCGTCGTCCTTTCAGTCGTCGTTGTCGAGCCATATCTCGAAGTTTTTCATCATCGTCGTCCTTTCAGTCGTCGTTGTCGAGCCAGATCTCGAAGTTTTTCATCATCGCCGTCCTTTCAGTTGTTATTGTCGAGCCAGATCTCGGAGTTTTTCATCGTCGTTGTCCTCTCAGTCATCGTCGTCGAGCCAGATCTTGGAGTTTTTCATCGTCGTTGTCCTCTCAGTCATCGTCGTCGAGCCAGATCTCGGAGTTTTTCATCGTTGTCGTCCTCTTAGTTGTCATCGTCGAGCCAGATCTCGAAGTCCTTCATCGTCGTTGTCGTCCTCTCAGTCCGTCGTCGTGTCATTGTCATCCTCTCAGTCCTCTAGTTGTTGTCGTCCTCTCAATCCTTCAGTCGCCGATGCCGTCATCTCAATCGTCCCCTTCTCTTCAGACTCTTCCAACGATCTTCTCTTCCCCGTCTCTCTAGATCTTCCACCGAAGCCCCTTGTTCCCATTTTCCATTGTTTCTTGTACTCAAAAGCAACTCAGACAACCAAACGCAATCTCTTTTCAAAATATTCTGAAACTATTTCTCAAAAATGTTTTTAAAAAAACAGTTTTCGAATTAAAATTTTGGAAAACGCAACCAAATGAAGCCTAAGTTTTCTTTGACCAAAAGTGTTTGAACGCTGGATTGAAGTGGCTGATGTTGGTGTTTGTAATGATGGTCCCTTAGATGATGCAGCCCAAAGTAGAAGTAGTACTTTAATGGAATTGCTGATGAAAAGGAAGTGAGGAAACAGATCCATTTTTCATTTCTTTTTGTTTCCAGATTTTTATTACACCGGATTGACTCAATGATGAAACATATTTTTATTCCAGCTATTGAATTTGTGCTTTCGTTTTGGTGCATCGATAAAATAGTTGTTTGCTTTCAATGCTCCCATGATCAAATGATGTTTGTTATGTTGTACCACCCTTCAAACAACTTGATGGCATTTTGTATGATTGTACATTTTTATTATTGCTTGTGTCATTTATATACACCATATACCATTTGACTTTGATCCCTTTGTTTCCGGCAATACTTTTCTTATTTTTGTTTTTGAAGCATCAACAGTTTCGCTATTCTAAGAAGCCGGGACACTTCTAAGATGCTATGATCTTTTTGGAAATGTATTGTACACCAACACTCATTGGACACTTGTCTACATGTGTTAGGAATTTTAATGCAACTTAATTTGTTAATTATGGCCAATCTAGAATAGATATTAGGTCTTTTTGTTCACAATTCACAATTCTATTAAAATCTAAATGTATTTGAAATGTGTAAAACAAGAAATATTAATTAGTTCAGCATTCCATGATGTGTCATATGTGTCATTGTGTCCGATTATGAGCTTCTTAGGTACTATGTAAGTATGTATATCACACTTGATATCCAATAGTTTCATTGCCAACCTTTCTCTAATCTCTCTCTCTATCTCTCTCATGCACACTTGTGCTCTCGCTCTCCTTCTCTTTCACTCTCTCTCCCTTTCTCTCTCTGGTTAATGGTGTGATTTGTTGCCGTTCTCTCCAAAAATTAGAACGAAATATGTGATATTAAAATTTGGTTGCCTTGTACTTTTCCTACGCTCGTAGTCTGGTTGTGTTCTTCATTTTTCTTTCCTTGCTTGTAAAAGAAAATACAATCTCAAATTTTCTTGTTGTCCCGGAAGACAAACCAGTATTGAAGTTCTTTAGTTTATGTTTTTGCATATAATGTGTTAATAGTAATTGTTTTGTTTTCAGGAGGAAAAAATTAAAGACGAAATTCAACAGATTAATGTTGATGTACAAGAACAAGATGTTCACGTTGAGCGTCGCAAAACTGAAATGGCAGCTTTAGAATCTCTCATTTCTCAGTATCGCGAAGGTTTCAATCAGTACAAGTCACAGAGAGACAAGCTGCAGGATGAGAGGAAGTAGGGTTTTTTTGGAAAAAAAATATTTTTAGTTTTTTGTTGAACTCAGCAAAATGAGTTTTAATGTAATTAAGTGTTAATTTTTGTTCAACCAATGAATTAAATGCTTTTGTTTGTGTAGGTCCTTGTGGGGGAAAGAAAGTGAGCTTTCTCGTGAAATTGATGGACTAAAGACAGAAGTTGTGAAGGCGGAGAAGAGCCTAGATCATGCAACTCCTGGTGTGAGTAATTACTTCTTGTTTTGCTGTGAATATACAATGCTTTATTTTTGAAGCCTCGGTGAACCCTAATGATATCCTTGCTGGGCTTGGAGGTCTTTCAATATACTCATCACTTGTAGTTGTTGCATGACTAGCTGATTAGATTTGTCTCCCTGATAGTTCTAAATCAGTTGTGTTTTGTATGAATAATGGAAACTATCCAACTACTGGGGTTTGGTTGCTTGCTGGCTAGCCCCCCCTTTTTTTTGTATGAATAATGGAAACTATACAACAAACTGGAAGTAGATCTTTGAGAAACTGGAAAAAATGATGTCCCCTGCACTTAGGCCTCACGGATATATCTTTTTGCTAGTTAGAGAAACCAGCCTCATAATATTCCCTCTGTACTCTTGGGCTCCTACCTACTTATTAGTCTTTTTGTTGGTTTTAATTGCAAATTAAAGCAAAATAATATGACCTCTAATTGATAATGACCTGAGTGAATACATAGCGGAACCATCTCATCCCTTCAGAAATTAAAAGAAAAACTTTTACCATTCAAAGAAATGAGCGACTGGAATCACTAACTTTAAAAAAGTAGTGAAATTCTAATTATGATAATTATACAAATGATTCAATCCATTTGAGACCAACCAATATTCGATTGACTCTGGAATAAACACATTCTTAAATGGTTTGCTTATATTCTGAAATAAAATAGAGAGAATGGGAGGCAACTCATAAATCTATCCTACCTCCAAACTATGACATTTCTTTTAATTGGTCATAACTCTATCCAAGTATGATGGCTGCAAAGATAAAATATGAGTACTCTTAATACATTAATAATTTCTGTTTCTATTTTTGTTCTGGATAATGAAAGTAATGGCCGTATACGCAGCAGATCTTCTGGATTTGTTCTTTTCTACAGGCCTGCAGCTTTGTGTTAATGACTTTGGTTTCATTTAGTGTTCATGTAAAATCTGCAGGATATTAGGAGAGGATTGAATTCAGTTAGGAAGATATGCAGAGAGTATGAGATTCCTGGAGTCTTTGGTCCAATTATTGAGTTGCTTGATTGTGACGAAAAGTTTTTCACTGCTGTTGAAGTTACTGCTGGTAACAGGTTAATACAAAATCTACTTTGTCAATGTCAAAATGGATAAGTTGGAAATGAGTGCCTGTGTTGCTTGCAGCTGTTAAAGTATGCTGACCTTTCCGTACTTGAAATAGTGCTTTCATTATTGTTCTATTTTTACAGCTTGTTTCATGTGGTCGTTGAAACTGATGAAATATCGACCCAGATAATTAGACACCTTAATGCATTGAAAGGGGGGCGAGTTACATTTATACCACTAAACAGGGTTAAGGCGCCACAAATAACCTATCCACAGAGCTCTGACGTGATACCTCTTCTAAAGAAACTGAGATTCTCACGTGATTATACTCCAGCATTTTCCCAGGTTTGTTTATTTTATTTTATTATTTTATTAATGTTATTTGATAAGTAGCATGTTCTCTGGTTAGTATGAGAGGAAGTTCTCTTTCCTGTTCAAATATCACTTGATGTTTGATCAAAATATTTCTTACTATACCATTTAGTGCATCTCTTGTAGTTTAGAACTGAAAAGGATTTGGGCAATCTTTTCTTTTTACTTATTAGGGCTTGAGTCGCTTGACTATTTTTGGGACATTTAATGGTAACTTTAGCTCTCTGCTCCCTCTCTGCCCCCCGTCTCTCTTTCGTCAAATGATATGAAGTTAAAGTGAACAATATCTAAGTTGCTTTATCCTTAAGTCCATATAAGTTCTTTGCTTTCCTGGAGTAACATTGTGAAGTTCTGCTAAAATTTAATTGAGGAAGTTCCAAGGGTTTGAGGGAGAGACTATGTACTATATTTGGTAGAATTGACTTTAAAATGTTGTCACATGTGTTTAGGGTCTTGTAGTCTGTAACTAGCCCCTTGGAGAGGAACATGGCATAGCTTTGGAGCTGGATTTACTTGAAATGAGTTTCAAAAGTACATCCATTCCAGTGTCTTTCTTTCTCTTCCTCTCTTCTTTTTTGACTTCTTTTTTGTCGTCATCTTCTTTTTGCAAGTTCTCATTTTAAGCAGCTACAAAGCGAAAGGCTGAATTTTATCAAAGAAGAGGGATAATATCATTGTTATATTGAAGCTCTTCTACCTAGTGGATGTCAGCTCTATTTTGAGTCTTTAATTAAGGCATAGGTTATTTGGAAACTTCATAATCATGATGCAAGACTTAAGCTTCAGTAGCCTTGCCATATTAACAATTTGTAGTTTAGATCTTTGTAACTTCTTGCTGTGGGTATTTTTTTCCATAGTCTTTGGAGTTATCTTACATAATGTGGTTGTAATTTCTTATCTTATGAAATCTAATGTCATATGGAAGGGAAATTGAATGGGTGGGAATTATTTGAGACTATTAGTATGTTTTCGTGTATTACCTTAAGAAGCATAGCTTTTAAATTGAGTGCTTATTTGGCAACCCAACCTTATGCCAGATGTTTTACTTTTTTATGCTTTAAGCCAAATAAGAAAAAAAGTTCCTTTGGTTAAACAGTGGCTTTAAACAGCCAGTATAGAGGCCAAAATGAAATTATTTGACTGTTGACTTTCTTGAACTTTAAGCAAACATGCAAAAAGATGGCTTTAAGCTACGAGCTAAATAAGGCCTAAATACTATTGTGTTTTCTTGGGTTGAGCCTTTAATTGTGCTTGATATTATCTTAAAAAACATAGCCTATAAATGTGCTTGATACTACCTTCAAAATCATAGCCTTTAAATTGAAGGCGAGCCTTTAAATGCGCTTGATATTATTTGAGAATATTATTACTATTAGCCTTTCTTGGGTCTCACAAGCCTTTAAATGTGCTTGAAGTCTAATGGAAGTTAAGGTGTGGTACTGTACATATAAAAAATGTTATTTATTTATTTATGTAAAAACAGTAACAAAACATGTTTGGTGCACATATATATGTCTGCAATTGAAGGGGTGGCAATAGGGGGCTGCGGGAGGGAGGGAGGGAAGTCGTTCGAAAGGGTGGTCTGAGGTTAGGATGTTTATGGTGGCCGGAGGTAGTGACTGGCAGCGACAGCGACAATAGTCAGAGGTAGTGGGGACAGAGGTAGGAAGAGTCACCAAAGATGATGGCTGGTGGTGGTAGATGGTAACTGGAGGTGACAGCCCGTGATGGTGGCTGGAGGTGGGGGTGTTTGGAGGAGGTAGGAGGGAATGGTAAATTATTTATAAGCAAATCTAATCACTTTGTTCATTTCCTGGAATTTATTTAGTTTTTGATAATTGTTTACATTTTGAAAACATAATAGTTGTCAAAACGCATTTTCGTTTACAGTATCCAAAATTTTTGAAACAAACAGAAGATAATTCAAGTCGTCTTTGTTGTCATCTTATATATGCATAATTTTCTTCGTTATTTTTTTCTCCATATCTTTATTGCTGATTGTTTGCTGTTTTGTAGGTGTTTGGAAGAACAGTAATTTGTCGAGATTTGGATGTAGCTACAAGAGTTGCTCGCACTGATGGTTTGGACTGCATAACTTTGGAAGGTTTTGTGGCACTTTGTGCTAGTTGTCATTTTATTTCTTTGGTTTGCATGCTTGTTGCTTGTGAAAGCTTACTCTTATGCGTCATACAGGTGATCAAGTGAGCAAGAAAGGTGGCATGACCGGGGGATTTTATGATTACAGGCGCTCAAAACTGAAGTTTATGAACGTAATAAGGCAGAATACAAAGTCTTTTAACTTAAAGGAAGATGAACTCGAGAAAGTTCGATTTAAGCTTCAAGATATCCTTTATATTTTTGGTTTCTAGTTACTTTAAAGGTCATACTGTTCATCAATTTTATATTATGATTTTGTTTGTTATTGATATTGAGATGTTGCAGTAGTTTCCTTATGGAACATGTAATGGTGTCTTCTATTGTTACCTATTGTATTAACCTTTGTGGGTTTGCTGTTATTTGTAACTAGCATTAGAAAATAGATCCTCTGCCCCTGTTTTATTTGTGTGCATGTGAAGGTGCAAGCATTTTAATTCTCACAAACCTTGGTTTAATGAGCATGTGCATATTGTTTAGTAATTGTCTTCATCTTCTAGTTTTATTTCAATAACTTTTTCTTGAAAGAATTCAGGGAGAATCAAGAGGCTTATTGCATCCATTAAGAAACATACATATCTTAGTGCTCTTGCTGCAGAATTCCTTTGTTTGATAAACTTTCATCTAGCTGAGCAGTTAGTTTTTGGTTTCAAAAGAGGTGACTTGCTTTGTTGTATCTTCTATTCATCTCTGGTTAGTTTTTTTAAGAAAAAGGAAATGCAAGGGGAACTGATTAGCCTAGTGGTAGAAAACAAATTTCAAAAGTGGAGGGGGGAAGGGTGCTGAGTAGGAGGAGGGCGTGGCGGTTGACCTCCCTTTGTGTAATGTGGGTGATTCTGGTAGAATGAAATAGAAGATCTGTTGATGGGGTAGGGTCACCTTTCTATATGGTGAAGGGTGTGTGTTCTCCTCAGTAATTTTTATATTCCGATATTTGAGAGGTTCACAATCTATTCTTGAAGCGGTAGAGTTTAGAGAATCCATATAAAATCATTCTTTTGCGGGAGCTTTTGGTACAGGTGGCATTTCCTTTATGCCATGATAGTTTTTGCTTATCAAAAAAGAAAAATTAAATTTCAAAAGATTTAGCTTTACTTGGGTATTTTCGAGATGATCAACAATCCTGAGTGGTAAATGATAACAATTTGCTGACAATGCTGAATTGGTGTTTTTCTTTATTTTCTTAATATTCACAAGCAAAGACTTGTAATATCTTTAACCTTAAGCTGCTAGTGATTAGGGTTTTGTTTCTTCCTCTGATTGTTTAGGATTTATACCTTAGGCACTGAATGTTTTACAAATGTTCACTTCATTTTTCCTGGATGATGCTATGGAGAAAAAATGTTGATGTAGCCGATTAACAAAATGGGATTAGAACTTACTGTAGCATGTTAATTACTTATATGTGAAAAGAACTAAATGTAATTTAGTTACTTTAGGTGATATATGAATTATGTTCCATGATATATGTTATTCGCTAAAGATATTGTCTTTGTGGATGAGATTAGGAGTGGAGTTAACATGCTAAATTAGAAATGTAGAGAAAAACTTTAGAGTCAAATGTGTTTCGAATAAGTAAGAACAAAACTGAATATATAGAATATAATTGTAGCAGTAATAGGAATATTAATAGTGAAGAAGTAAACATGAAAATTAAAACATGCCTAATAGTGAATATTTTTGTTATTTAGGTTCGATTATTAATGAAATGGAGAGATTGCAAATTATATAACCTATCGAATCAAAGTTGGTTGGCTCAAGTGGAGGGGTGTTTCCGGCGTTCTATATGATCGATAGATACCTACAAGATTTAAAAAGAGAGTTTTATAGAAATATGCATAAATAAGATGAGTGTTGTTGAAATGAGAATGTTAAGGTAGATGTAAGGTATGACTAGAAATGACAAAATTAGGAATGAAAAAATTCATGGAATGATAGGAGTTAGGAATAAAAAGATTTGTTAAATGGTAAGAGTTGCATCAATTGAGGATAAGTTGAGAGAAAATAGATTAAGGAAGTTTGAACACATACAACGTAGGCCAGCTGATGCATTAGTGAAGAAAAGTGACAAGAATCAAGATATTGAGTAATAGAAATATTAGGGGGGATAAGAGACCAAAATTGATATGGATGCCGTATTAAGAAAATATTTGAACTTATTAAAACTAATTAAAGACATGACCCTTAATAGAGTAAAATGACGTAAAATGATTTATGTAGTCGACCCTAATTGATTGGGACAAGGGTTTAGTTTGGTTTGGTTGGTAGGTGATCTGTGAATTCTATTAGGTTTTTTTAATTCTAAAATGTGGTAAATAGTGGACTTATTTGAAGAAGTTGTAACAACCTAGCCATTTGGGGGAAGGCATGGGCAACTACCGGGGGGTCGTCACATATGGTATCAGAGTATGACACGGTCTATGTGGCAGTGAGGCCATGACCATCGGGGAGTGTTCTTAGCATGTGAAAAAGGCACAACAGAGATGTTGTGGCCTCATGGGGGAGACTATAACAATGCAACAATTTTTTTTTTTGTTGGGGGGGTTGGATGGGAACGACTGGGGGATGGACTGGTGGTGGCCCAAGCTGTGTTCCCACATCATCTGCGGAGAGTGGTACAACGTTGAATATATACAATTGCGCGAGAATACAAGTTAACTTCCTACGATGGTTTTTGGGGCGCGTGGCGAGGCTCCTTTGGAGGTTGCTCGGACAATGCCTCAAGGAGGATTGTCACAAGAATAGGCAAATTACTATAGACTTTTAATTGTTTATGCGTTTACACGCTGGCTATTAAGTTTTCTGAAAAAAACTTCAATTTTTCCAGGTCCGATCTCTACTTTTACCTTTTGTTTGGACTTAATCTTTCCCACAGATAGATCAGAAAATTACAGAACTTGTTGCTGAGCAGCAGAAAAATGATGCCAAGCTTGCTCATGACAAATCAGAATTGGAACAGCTTAAGCAGGAAATTGGAAATGCTAGGAAGCAGAAAGAATCCATTTTTAAAGCTCTCGAGAAAAAGGTATCTCAAAATCTATTAATTACGGTGTTAGTCCATTTGTAATTCATATGGCTAGTTGTTTGATATTCCTTGCTTATTTGTAGGAAAAATTGCTTGCAAATGTGCGGACTCAAATTGGTCAGCTTAAAGCCAATATTTCTATGAAGCAAGATGAAATGGGCACGGATCTTGTTGATCACTTAACATCAGAGGAAAAAGATTTGTTATCACGATTGAATCCCGAGATAACTGAGCTGAAAGAGAAGCTTATTGCGTGCAGGGCAAATCGCATTGAGGTTTACTAATGAGCCCTAACTGAATTTATGTGAAGCTCAAATGCAGGCTGTATGCTCATTCTCATTGACATATTACCTTCATTGGTAGGCTGAAACAAGAATAGGGGAGCTTGAGACTAATTTATCAACAAACCTTGTAAGGCGAAAACAAGAGCTGGAGGCAGTTAAATTGTCTGGAGAGACTGACATGTTACTTGCTGAAGCTGAAGCAAAGAGGCAGGAACTAAGAGATGCCAGGTTACTTGTTGAAGATGTGACACGGCAGCTCAAAAGTGAGAACTTTAGACTGCTTCTGTGGGATTTCCAATATCAATGTTCTGATCGTACATATTTTCTTTCGATTGATGTTTTTATGTGCGGTGATCCCTTTAGGTTAAATTGCCTGGTAGTTTTTTTTGGGGGGTTAATTTCTCATGAATTTTTGCTCTAATCCCATGTTAAGATAACATATTAGAAAAATGAGAGAACTTAACCTAAAGGGTCAGCTCCTCTAACTATTTATATTAAACCATCTATTATAAGATTTACATAAATAACCCTCAACACTTTTGATTGATGTTTTTATGTGCAGGAGTCTCTGAAAGTATTAATGAACGTGCAAGGCAACTTGGAAAGATCAAAGATGAAAAAAATAAATTGAAGGTTGTTTTCTCTCGTGTAGTTTGAATTCTAGTTCTTTGTTTTTGTTGCTTGTGTTAATACGATTTGTTGTGGATGCAGACTTTGGAAGAAAACTACCAGAGGACGCTTCAGGATGAAGCTAAAGAGCTGGAACAACTATTAAGTAGAAGGAATATTCTTCTTGCTAAACAAGAAGAGTACTCAAAGAAAATCAGGGAATTGGGTCCACTATCGTCAGATGCTTTTGAAACGTATTAATCTTTTCGAAAGTATATTTCCCTTAATATAAATAATATAGTGGATTGTGTTCGATTTTCCTCTATTTTGTTGAATGAAAAGCTAACAAAATAAAGGAAAGTTGAAAAGTGCTATTACATATATCCATGTATTGTACTTTTAATATGAGGTTAGCAACAAAAATAAGGTATTATAAGAAGAGAAAAAAGTGTGTACAAGAGGGAAGGACAAGAAGTTCTCAAAATAAATACAAAAAAATAAAATAAAAATAAAAACAAAACAAAGCACCAAATAACACTGGAGGACAGAACAAAACCTTCAAACTACAAATCACACACAACCCTTCAATCACTTGAAATAAATAGAAAAAGGAATTCTCTGAAAAGGAATAGTAACTGACACTAAAAAAATGACAAAGATACTCCCTGCTATAAAGAATCCTCCTCCTCAGCCAAAGAACCCAGCAAATTGTGAAGATTACACAAATCAGGAACATTTAAATGCAAATAGTCGTAGCATCCCGACATAACTTCACCAAATAAAACATTCTTTTCCATAAAGACTATACCAGAGCATAATGTAAAAGTAAATGATTTAAAGACTCCTCATTCCGTCTACACATGATACACTACTGAGGACAAAGATAGCAGTTAACTCTTCTTTATAAGACTATTCTCAGCCAAGGTCCACATAAAAAACTGAACTTTAAGAGGTGTGATCGGTTTCCAGATCCTTTTTACGGGGATATTTTCCAAAAGAGATTTGCATGAAAATGTCCCAGAAGGATGAAGAAGCCAAATCCTTTTATCATCAAGATAAGCCCTCAAAGATAAACCATTAAGAGTAACTTGTAAAGATACATTTCGTTTGATTCATGATAATTCAAAGTTCTGATTGAGTTGAAATTCTAAGCAATTAAGTCAAGTGAGGATGCGTAGAAGCAATGGAAACATTTCGAAACCTTGTCAATCGTTACAAGTGTGAATATCACATCATAAGAAGAGTACTCCATCCATACATTCTCTCAAAAACTGAATAGTCTCCCCAATTCCACTTTGAAAAATAGATGACGGGACAAAGAAGGATGAATATGTGAGATGAACTTCCGTGCGGATTGACAATTACCCTGTTTAACCAAAAGAGCATCCCATTCATTCGCATGAATTCCATATTTGCTCTTAACAACAGAATGCCTTAAAGAGTTATGTTCATTGGGAAAAACTGACAAATAATGAAGTAGGATACTACTTAAAACAGATTGTACTAAAGTATACCTCCCACCCATATTGAATACAACTATTTTCCAATTCTCTAACCTTGTACCCATTTTCTCCAAAATTGGAGCCTCTTAGGATCATCCTCCAAAGGCAACCCCAAATACTTGTGGAAATTCCTCTATAGAACACCCTATGAGTTGTGCCATCTTTTGTAATCTATCCCTATGAAGATTAATGCCCCCAATGGAACTCTTAGTCAAATTAAACTTATGGCATCTATAGAACTCTATGTTGTTAAACCCTCCTAAGAAAGTGAAGGTATTGGGTTCAAGTCCTCTTTTAACCTCTTTGGGCCACCTGCACAAGATAATCATCGTTTTTATGGGTTTTGGCTTTGTCTGGTCTATGTGTGTGGCGGGACAAGCCGTACATAGACCTAGGTTTTTCCCTCTTTGTCTGGTCTCTGTGTGTGGTGGGGCGGGGCTTACATAGACCTAGGTTTTTCCCTCAAGGGTTTCCTCATCATTAGAAAAAAGTTTAAACCCCTCTTTGCCTAATGCTTCAGTGGAACATCCACATACCTGATTGTTGGATTGACTGGAGGTCAAATATTGAAACAGTGGTACTCTCTGATAAGTGTGATTGAATGAGGGAAAACAGAACATTGGTGAAGGATATATATTGCCATGAAGAGAAATCTTAACCATTCCTCGGGTGGTGAAAATTGCATGCTTTTCAGGATAATAAAACCTGATAACTACATTTGTGCCATTGTTGGGTTCCATTTCCATTGTGTTGGAGTTGGAGAGAAACCTAATAGGGTTTGGTTGCACCAACCCATTCACATGAATGGATTTGAAGATGCTGCAAGGACTGACCTCAGATAGCAAGAACGGAATGATAAAGAGGGATATAACACAGGAAGAGTTCTGATAATGTCTAATTTAGTAAAATGTTATTGATTCTGTTATATTTCATCCTCGATCAATTCTCATATTTATTCTTCGTCTTTAATGCCTTGAATACTCAGAGGTCTAAATGTTGAAGACTACTTTGTCCTCCTCGATCCCGAGGGCTTCTTTGACTTGTATTGCTTTGTGAGAGACATTTCTCTCCATCGTGTTGTATTTTTCTTGGCTCTATTTTTTGAAGAATGCCTCATCTTTCCTTTTTCCTCTGTTACATATTGTTCATGCTGTTCTTTTGTGCTTAAAGAAATGGGAAAAGGAAAAAACTCACAGGCACAATCAGAGTGTTTCTTTTTTTTTTCCTTTCTTACATTTTATTTATCTTTTTTTTTTTAGGATAAATGATAGCGTTGTTAGTAAATATTAATCACCACAAGACATTAAAGAGGAATAATGTGCCTTCCTAGGCTTCTTAGGTCGTCACTCCTGTCTTTACTAGATATTTATTTCTCTACTTTGTTTCTTGTTACACCAGATAGATGCTAGCCTGTAAGGCTGTAACTTATTAGTAGAAACTGAAAACCTCTTATATAGTTCCTAATATCCAGGAACCACCCTTATCACTTAAGATTTAGGTTTTCTTCCATCAATTATGTAATATTGGTACTTGCTTTCGTAACTGCCATTGCTTCCTTCTTTCAAAAGATTTTGTTTTTGTTTTTTGGTTTTTGTTTTCTACTAAAAAGTAAAAATTAGATTGAGACGAATAGGAAAAATTTCCTGACTTTCAAGAAACAGGCACTAAGATTGATTGCTATGTAATATGTATATCATTCTCTGCAGAAAGTCCATATAGAAGTTGGGTGCTTGTTGATATATTTATATATGATAAGTTGTTTTGTGATAATATCTTAATATGGTGTTTCTGTTGTTAGACTTTGTTTAGGATTTTTACTTGGAGGTGATTGACTCATATTAAATGCTGCCAGTTATATACCTGTGAATTGATTGGTTTTGTAAATTACAGGTACAAAAGGAGGAGCATAAAAGAATTGCATAAAATGCTTCATAGGTGCAATGAGCAGCTACAGCAGTTCAGCCATGTAAACAAGAAAGCACTTGATCAATACGTGAACTTCACTGAACAGCGAGAAGAACTCCAGAAAAGGCAAGCTGAGTTGGATGCAGGTGATGAGGTACTCGGAAGGAATTGTAATCGTTAAGATGTCTTATGTTGAAGTTATTGTTGTGTAAGATCAAGACAGTTCAGATCTGTTAAGCTTTTTTGTTTATCAATTTTGGCAGAAAATTAGAGAACTTATATCTGTTTTGGATCAACGGAAAGATGAGTCCATAGAACGCACTTTCAAAGGTGTGGCTAAGCATTTTCGGGAAGTATTCTCTGAGCTCGTGCAAGGCGGTCATGGGTTTTTAGTTATGATGAAGAAAAAGGTTTGTTATTTTATTTCCCTTTGAGATTTTTTTGTCTTTATATGTAATTTCTACCTCTTTGTTCAATATGTTGGCCATTTTGATTGTCTCTCATTTGAGTAGTAGGATGCTGCTGAACTTCTGAGTTGCTGTACCATCTCGAAAAGAAAACCTTTTTTCATCTTATTTCTGTCTATATTGTTCACTGTTTTGGCCAAGTTAAGTGTCTGTCATTTGAATACTAGACTGGTGTGTCTGTCATTTGAATACTAGACTGGTGCTAATCATATATGCTTCTGTACTATCTCGAAAGAAACCTTCTTTCATCTTAGTTGATTTCAATTATTCTTTTTTTCCTTTTTCTTTTTATATATATATATATTTTTTGAGCTGATGGTGATGGTGGAACTTGAGTTGTGGGAACATCACCTATTAGGGAGTAGGAGATCGGAAACTTCTTCCAGAAGAATAAAAGTGCTGCAGGATTGGTACATCTGGGAAGCTTGAGCTCCTCTGCTGAGATTCTGTTTTGGCCTAGTTGAGTGTGTATCATTTGAATATTCGACTGGTGCTAATCATATTAAGCTTCTCTACCATCTCGAATGAATAAGACTTTTGCTAATCATACTAGACCGGTGCTAATCATATAACTTTTTGCTAAGTCGAGAGTCTGTCATTTGAATACTCTACTGATGCTAATCACATAAGCCTCTGTACTATCTCGAAATAAACATTCTTTCATCT
>JAULJZ010000002.1:1459893-1484188 GCA_032270985.1 Heliamphora pulchella | reverse complement strand
AACCCTAATAGGGCACGCAACGGTTTATTTATAGAACAACGAGACTACATAATAAGATATGGTGTGCCCAACCACACCGGATCATGATAACAATAATTATAAAACTAATATAATCATAATAAAGCTAACAGTCTATACAAAGGTTAAGATAATTTACGAGCAAGTTGAGCATCAGTAGACATATACCGGTAGCAATCACACCACTCTTCACTCTTCACTTTTTTTCGAACAAGATAACAATCGATTTTGATATGCTTAGTCCTCTAGTGGAAAACTGGATAAGAAGTAATATGGATCACAGCTTGGACATCACAATGGGCAACTGGACATCAATTGTTATTTCTTCAGGAAAAAAAAAATTTGTTTTATTCACATCAATTCCCGCAATGTATGGAACAAGGATATATATTCCAGTTCTGCACTAAAACCTTGTAACAATCATCCTTACACCCTTCCAAGTGACCAGATTCTTCAGTGACCAGATTCCCCTAAAGAAAGGTATAATGTCCAGTAGCAGATTCAGGTCTAATTGCGCACAAACCAAATCTAAATTTGTAAAAGTCTCAACACATAAATAACCATTGGCTCTGTATAGAAGTCCACACCCTGCATGAGTTTTAAGATACCTCTCTCAATCCAAAACGTTGCTTCCCAATGTTGAACACAAGGGCTTGACATATAATGTGGCTGATCACCCTGACCACAAATATGTCTAGATACATAATTTAACTTGCTAGCCAAACGGCAGTACCTATCAAAATTTGGTAAAAAAATCCCCTTAAACAACATAGGCTTTGAGATTAAGATCCATAAATGTCTTAGCAGGTTTTAGCCTCAGCAAACTAGTTTCTTCTCGAACATCTAACATGTATTTCCTTCAAGACTGATTACTTCCTTTGACCTAGCTACTTCAATAGTTCTTTAACCTAGCGACCTTAATGCCAAAAGAAATATCAGTGTGTGCCCAAATCATTGTTTGAAACGCCCAGTGCCACGAAATGATTCAGAACTATGACAGGGTCGAAAATCGAAATGCATTTGGTTCTTTGTATTCAATAAGTATTGCATGACTTATAGAAAGGTCATTAACATGCCAATCCCTTTCTTGTTTGTATTAATGTTGTCATCATTATAAACAATCAACAATATCTTCCATCTCTCCAAGGCCAAGCCAAAAAAAAGGATAGTCTGATGCACAGCAATGCATTCCAAATTTCACAAATGGATGACAAAGTTTGTTGAACCAAGCACTAGGAGATTGTTTAGGATCATAAATTATGTTATGGAGTCTATATGTCTAACTAAACTCCAAACCGCACAACAAGACCTGGTGAAACTCCAATACTTCATGTAAACTTCCTCTCAGAGGCCACCACGTTATAAGAAGGCATTTTTCACATCTAACTAAAACAAGGACCATCCAAGATTAGGTAGAGAAATTATAATCCATATTGACAGTATCTTAGCCACTGGAGAGAATATCTTGGCAAAATCCACTGTATAGGTTTGAGTGTACCCCTTAGCTACAAGGTGAGCCTTAAACCTTTCAACAATGCTTAGCGAGCAAATATTTTCAAGTTGAAACCTAAAGACATCCAGCTGTTGGTTTTCAAAGAAGAAGAGGCACCAAATTCCAAGTGCCTTGATTATAGAACACAAAAAGCTCGGAAGATAAGGAGCACAAAGGACTTAGTGGGAAAACACCAAGAATTGTAGATGAATTGTTGATGGCATACGAATCACAACGTAACAACTTGTAAGGATAGCATCACTCCAATGAGTTTTGAGAACCTGTATCTAAAATATAAGAGCCCGCAAAAGTTCTACGAAATCTCTTAACTTGCGTTCAGCAACCCCATTCTATCTTAGCAAATGTCTTAACTTACAAACTTGGTGTAATAAATATCTAACAAAAACGTAAGCTGATCATAGCTTATCAATGCAGATTTAGGTTGATCGGTGAAGCATAAGGCTGGTCATCATTTGTCAATAAGCATATGGTATCAATAGCAATAACGGTTTTTCTAGTTTGTCGGTCCCCGATTATAAGTTCTTGTTGACCACAACCTAGTAGGAGCTTGTTGTGGAGGGAGAAAGATGAACCGCATCAATTCTCATTATAGATGCTTGCAATCAAGGCCAATGCAGAAATTTTAGTTGCGAGCTAGGACTGTGATTATGTTTACAATGGGTTTTGGCCAACTGTGGAGAGAGGTTTTAGAGATTGCTTATTATGTCAGGTAGTAATGGTGGTTATGAATCATGAAAAAGGTAACCCAGATGACGATGGTGGATGACGGTGGACAACAATGTTTCAGGGACGGCAGAAATGGTTGTGGCTGTGGTTGTGGTTGTGGTCGTGGTTATTGCTAAACTAAAATAGCACACATGTTTTGGAGAGCTGTCCCTTTAAGTGCCACCTACCCCTTATATTTAAAGCATGTGATTTGATCATCCTTCGTTTAAGACGAACTTTAAGGAATGGTGGGAGAGATAAACAGTACATGGATGGGAGGGTTTCAAATTTATGAAGAAAATAAACTTAGTTAGAAAAAAGCTAAAGGACTGGAAGAAGGAAGTAATCTTTGGGAATCTAACAGACGAAAGATGTGATTATAAAAGACTGAGGAGTTGGATGAAGGAGGACTGATGTTACTCTTAGGAAGGAGAGATCAGATTTAGAGACAAAAAAAGAAAATGTTGTTTCTTTTCTTTTTTATAACTAAGAAAGATATTATACAGGAGGCATTAAGGGAATGCTGCCCGTAAGCAAGAGCTCCTAAAAAACGAGGATAGAAGAAACCTCAACAAAGCGGAATCAATCCAAAGACGACAACTCTACTATAAAATCAACTATATCAAAAATAGATTGTGATCCTCTTCCAGACAACCACCTATACGTATTACTAAGAAGAACCCCCTTCAATTTATACAACGGAGATTCAGCCCCATCAAAAGATCTTCTATTCCGCTCCACCCAAACCAACCACATCAAACACTGAGGAGCTAGATGCCATGCTTTCCTCCTACACCTAGGGAATCTCTCTCCCCTCCACCCCATCAAAGGAAATGCCATAAACACAAAGTTCATATGGGATGTTAATTTTAATTGCATAAATGCATTTCATTTAAAGATGCAAAAGGGTAACCCCATAGCTTAACTTCAAGAGCTTATTAACTTGATTAATGTTTAAAATATATATTTGCAAATAATTACAGTGTATGTCCACTTTAAACTGAGTCTTGTTCAGCGCCTTGCCAAAGTTCATTTTTTTCCCAAAATGCATATATACTTCAGCACTATTGCTGAATAAAATGCACATAATGTCTGCAACCACATATAGAAAGCTGTTCTTACCTTCAGACTCTCTTGCATCATGACATACAAAAGGCCAGGAGTTTCTCTCTCTATCAACTCTTTTGTTGCTTCAGGGGTAACGTCTCTTGGGGTGAAACCAGTACCACCTAAATTAAAAAATTCATCAATAGGGGAAAGGGAAATGAGAAAGCCACATAGTTCTATTATTTTCCACTAAACTACGAAAATGGTGCTGGAATTGGAAATCCTTACCAAGGGTAAGAATGAGATCCACTTTGTCAACATCACTCCATCTCTTCAAAACCTCCTTGATCTTGAGCACCTCATCAGGAACCACAGCTGTTGCAACTACCTTTGCTCCTCCTAATCTTTCTGATGAGGAATTGACCACAGAAACTGCCCTTGGACCACTGAAGAATTGTATATTTCAAGAACCAGTTAAACTCTATGATTGTATGGTACTTAAAGTAGAGGTGCTTTCAATACAGAATAAGTTCAAATACAACCATACTTAAGTTAGAGAATTAAATTAAAATAAGCTGCAATACAACAATAGCAAAATTAGAGTTAAAACTAAAAGATAAACAAAATCAAAAGGTGAAAATTAAACTATTTGTATTCTAATACAACCATAACTAAATTGTGAGTTACAAATAAACATCTAAACTAGTAGCAAATTTAAAAAGTTAGTATTAAAGTAGTTACAAATGAGGTTTTTGACATTGAACAAATTACATATAGGATGTCTTGCCATATAAGTTTTTTTAATTTCTATCCAAGCTAAAAATGATGCTTGGAGTGACTCCTTGCAGAGAAAGACGGTGCGAGAGTTAAGATTGTGAGAGGAACGAGCAAAACAGTCAATATCTTTCGAAGTCTTTACATACAGTTATGAACAAAAATGAAAATACAGATGATATGGCATGCAGATTTTTATTCCCAATCCAAGAAAGGTGTTTGAATGAGGGATATACTTGAAACTCATGGAATTTGGAATGCTGGTAGGGGAAGGAAAAACTAAGGGTAGAGAAAAAGCAAAGAGAGAATGCAGCAAGGTTAACTCTTTGTCTTCATCTTTTTCAGGCAATGTTATTACAAGTCTATCATCAAAAGTTGTTCAATATTTTACAGTTTGTTTCTTGAATTTTTGAGGATCAAAAACAGCTCAAAACACTAGGTGAGCCAGAGACAGATCTAGATATCAGCTTGGAATATACCTAGATAAATACAAAAAGCTTGACGTTATGATATTATGCACGGACAGCCAAATGAACTGTTGGCAGTATAGAATAAATTTCCTAAAAGAAAAGAAACAATAAATATTAACTCCAACTTTTGAAATTTTTTGTTTTCTGGTTAAGAGGATTTCCAGAGATTTGAACAAAGAATTTGATACAGAATGAAGAAGGTTTTAACTAACTTGAATGTTGACAAATTTTTATCTAGTGAATATCCAACAATGTGGAAACGTGCGATATCTGTAACAATCAGCTGATGTAAAATGACCTAACATGTAACTTCAAGGAGTCACCGAGTGGAGAGCATATTTTTTAAAACCATAGATGATATTTTCTTCGCATTCCATACTTCATCACAGAGTGGGGACCAATTTTTTTTTTTTTTTTATCCAATAGAAAACTCATGAACATGTTAGCCAACAAAGGTGGAAAACAGAAAGTGAAATCATTTATGGTGAAAGAAGTGAAGTAGTAAAAAGGGCACTACTGGATTCTATATAATATATAAACACAGGACATAAAAGTTCTCCAGATAAAAGTGCTTGAGTAGTCCAACCCTTACCCTTCAGCGTCAACTTAAGTTCAAGCAAATGAACGACATAGAGCATCTAAAACAAAAAGTATATGGGATTCTGGGACAAGCCATGGTCTGCCTATTCAAGCATGAACATTGAAGAGGAATTTTGAGGATCCCGTCGAGTACAAGTAGGCATTACAATCAATCTCAAAATAAATGGTCCTGCTGATCAAAGATCAAAATATTTTCAAAATAGGGAGAACAGATATAGATTATAGTGACCCTATCGGCAAGAAAACAGCTAAGTCGAACAATCTCAACTTTAGCAGTGATCATTGTATGATATTAAGTTACAAATTCAAAGTTTCTACATGTCATTCTGTCAAAGTTTCTACATGTAATGGAAACTTCCTCAGAATAAGAGCATAATACAAACAAGAATGACAGGAAAAGCATAGAAAAGATTACGATGGAATAAGAGATATGCAACCAACAAATCAACTGATCAAGTGTTCAGCATAGGAAGTTATAGACCAAAGGTCCACACTAACAAACGACAAGACTGACAAATAAATAGTTGGCCTGAGAAGCTTCTACACAAAGCCTTGAAAATACTTTCACGGAAGTAGGAGTTTGAGTTTGCCAAACAAGACGGAGAACGAAATCAGCAATTTTACTGAAATGAAAGGTAAAAAACAAAAGAATCAATATTGTAGGAAGGCTCAATCAGACTCTCCTCTAAGTATCAATTGATATAACTCTTTCCTATTGGAGAAAAAAACAGCACGAAGGTCAACTCAAGCCTCCCAAAAAATAAAAAATTAGCTTCCTCATAACAATATGCAGGTTTCCCTGAGTGAAGCAATCCTGGGCAATGGCTCCCCTTTGTTGAATGTGAAATTCTTGGAGATTACAAGAAAGAAAAAATAATAATGACATATGACTTTTGAGGATGTACAAATTCCTGATCACAAACTTAAGTTGTGTACAGTTTACTACAATCAATTTGTTTTTGGGTAAAGGAACAATTGATTTGGGACAGGGCTTATAATTTTGTTTGATTTGTATTTGTTTTCCTATGCCTTTTTTTTTATAGGGGTGACGCCCACTGGTGCCCCTTCAATACAATTCACACTAGTCAACAAAATGAGAAGATTCCTCTAAAGACCATAATCGTCTAGCAACATCTTGCTCTGTTCCATCCTTACTGGACTGTTCTTTCTCCCCCTTTCTAGGAATAAGGTCTTGCTGGGTAAGATTCGAAAAAATCAAACCTTGAGACTCCTCATTATGTTGAGGTAACATCTCTTCTAGTCTATGTCTCCCCTTGAAGAAATGTCTCTGAAGAGCGGAAAGAGGATTCTGACTCCCAAAAAGTAACATCCATACTCAAATATTTTGCAAGTGGCAGGAGCATAGCATTTATAACCTTTTTAGATAGCAAAGTAGGCAATGAAGATATATTTGACAGCCTTAGAATCCAATTTACCACCTGTTTTTAGGTACATAAACAAAGCAGGTGCAATCAAAAATTCGGTGCGCAAGAGAGGAGACAGGTAGAGACCCAGAAAGAAGCTCCAAATGAGTTTTGAACTGAAGGACACAAGAGGGCAAACGATTGATAAGATAAGCAAAGGTAAGGACTGTCTCGCTCTAGAATGACTTGGAAACATGCATAGTAATGAGAAGGGAGCGGGTTAATCTCAAGAAGTTAACGATTTTAGCGTTCAACAACTCCATTTTGTTCAAGAGTACGTACACAACTTGTCTGGAAAAGAATACCATGACCCTATAGATAATCACGAAAAGCACCACCAATATACTCAGTCCCGTTATCAGTCGGAGAATCTTGATGTTGATATCAAACTAGGTGCATAACATTTGATGAAAATTTTGAAAACATGAAAAGACTTCATGTTAGGATTAATGTAGAGAAAAAGAGAGGAAGAGAAAAAGAGAGAATGATTGTAACCGTGAATGAGAGCATCCAGCATTAAGGTTCACTCCCTAATCACTGTTATTTATTTAATAAGCCTGAAAGTACTAAAAGTACCAAAAGTACAATAATACCCCATCTTAACATTCCCTTTCAAGTTGATGCATAGTTATTTCTTATACCCAACTTGCATATAATAGGGTGAAACATTTTACTACTAAGCCCTTTACTTTAGTAAAAATATCTGCTAATTGATCTTCAGAATTTGCAAAGGGCACATAAATTGAGGCCTGGCACAGTTTCTCCTTGATGAAGTGTTTGTCAATCTCTATATGCTTTATTCTGTCATGTTGTACCAGGTTATGAGCAATATTAATGGCAGCCTTGTTGTCACAATACAACTTCATGAGTTTGTCACACTTAATCCCCAAATCCTTTATTAGTACTTAGACCCATATAAGTTTGCAAATGCCATATGCCATACCCCTATACTCAACCTCTGCACTTGGTCTAACTACCACTATTTGCTTTACTTTGCTAAGTAACCAAATTACCTCCTACAAATGTGTAATACCCCGATATAGATCGTCTGTCATCAACTGAACTACCTTAATGTCGATCACTTGTGCAACGACCTAGCATTGCAATACACATTCGTTGTTTAATTTAAAGCTTGTTTTTACGCACTTGAATGCCATTGTACTTTTTGCTTGCAATCTCAATTTCTATTACTTTATACTAGTTTTTGTTGCTTATAACCTTAGTTTTAAAGTTGGTTGAGCTTGGTGGGCTTGCCTAACAAGATCCAACAAGCGCCACACGTGGTATGGACTATGTGGAGCTGTGCCACGAGCCTAGCCCCATGACAGTTGGTATCAGAGTCACGTCGAGACTCGTGGACGAGAAGAAATTCAAGCAACTGGCATAGCGTTTTGACACAAGCTACTAGATGGTTAACCAAGCACAGCGGATTGATGCATTGGAGGACCAAGTCAAGGGGTATGCTAGGATTGCCCTTAGACTAGAGGAATGCCTTCGGGCAGTCGAGCATAAATGTGCCGCTTCCAACACTACTACTCAAATTGAAGATGTCAATGACCTTAGAGAAAAGCTAACTACTCTTCGGCATGACATGAAGACATCAACAATTGTGTCAACATGTTAACACGCCTTGTAACAGTCAGTGGAAATGGTGACCCGGGTGAAGGTTTTGCACCAAGACTTGCAATGGTGGCCGTTTCAGAAGCATCTCGCGTGGGCATCCCCGAACCACGTACTTATAGTGATGCTCGGATGCCAAAGAGTTGGAGAATTTTCTTTTTGAAATAGAGCAGTATTTTCGAGCACAGAAATCCGAAGATAACCAAAAGGTGTTGATGGCTACTATATATCTGATGGCGTCAACCTATAGTGGCGGACCAAGTATGATGATATACAATTGGGTCTTTATACTATTGATAGCGAAGAGCAACTCAAGCAAGAACTCAAGGCACAATTCTTCCCCGAGAATGTGGAATATAAGGCCCAACATGCCTTACGTGACTTAAAGCATACGTGACTTGAAGTACACGGGTACTGTCAGGGAGTATGTTAACCAATTTGCTGCACTCATGCTAGATATCAGGGATATGTTAGAGAAAGACAAGTTGTTCTTTTTCATTGAAGGCTTGAAGCACATGGCACGACTTGAACTCAACAGGTTACGGTCCAAGATTCGACTAGTGTTGAAACAGCTACAGAACATCTAGTGAACTATGTCAGTGAGTCCCTAAAGCACAAAGAGAAGGAATCTACTAGCAAGAGTGGGGGAAAACCAAGGGACACCCAAGAGTGGGGGAGCCGACAGTGCATCGTCAAGCAGTGGTCCTAAGAACAACAACCGGTACAAGGGGAAAGACTACCACAAATACTCCAAGCACAAGCGAACCCTTTATTGTTTTCTATGCAGAAGACCACATAGGTTGGCCGAATGTTCACACAAAAAGGCCTTAAATTCCCTGCAATCCCACCTAGCTAATGAGTACGTGCTAGGTGGAGAAAGTAGTGGCAGTGACACCGAGGAAGAAGACACTCGATCCAAGCACAATTTCAAGTCGAGATCCAAATTTGGCTCTAGAGTGGAAACCTTTCACATGATGAATCCTGTGAAGAAACAAGTGTCGGGGTCCAAAGCCAAGAAAGGCAAGTGTGCTGATGTTAAACTAAGGCAAGTTGAAGACAGTCATCCTGACAAGCCTATTGAGAGGACGAAGGTGGCAAGGTTTCCAACAAAGGCCTTATGTTTGTCGATTTGCGAGTCAACGGAAAATTGATTCGTGCTCTCATTGACACGGAGGCGACTCACAACTTCGTGTCACGCATAAACTACAGAGGTGGAACGATCAAGCCTATTCTTAGAGAAGGATTCTAGCTGAATCAAGGCGGTGAATTTGACGGCTCAACCAATATATGGTGTTTCTAAGTTAGTCTATGTCAGAGTATGTTCATGGAAAGGATGACTCAATTTCATGGTGGTGTCGATAGATGACTTTCAAGCTATTCTCGAATTGAAATTTACGAGGAAAACAGCAACAACAGTGATGCCCTACAGCAACACTATGTGCATGATGAAGCAAAAACCTTGCCTCACCCCTATTATGTCTATCAACAACGCTGAAAAATTTCTTTCAGTCATGCAAGTGAAGAACGAAGTCAAGAGGCATGAGCTTACCTGGCTAGCTGCCTTGTCTATGGAAGAGTTCTTGGAGATAAGGCCAGTTCCAAAGCTTATTCAGAAGGTCTTGAAAGAGTTCAAAGACGTAATGCCTATTGAATTCCC
The DNA here is from genome assembly GCA_032270985.1 of Heliamphora pulchella. Lineage (NCBI taxonomy): Eukaryota > Viridiplantae > Streptophyta > Magnoliopsida > Ericales > Sarraceniaceae > Heliamphora > Heliamphora pulchella. The sequence goes on along the minus strand of JAULJZ010000002.1, from coordinate 1,474,360 downwards.
AAAGCATCTCCCGCCTAGGAGGGGCGTTGATCATATGATCGAGTTGGTGCCAGGTGCCAAACCAAACACTCGTGCCCTTTACAAAATGGCCATCCCAAAGTAACAAAAACTAAGGAAGCAGCTCACCGAGTTAATCGATGCGGGATTCATCAGACTATATAAAGTGCCCTTTGGAGCACCGTTGATCTTCCAGAAGAAGCACGAAGGGAGCCTGAGAATGTGCATTAGACTACAGGGCTCTCAATAACATCACCATCAAAAACAAATATCCCATTCCACTTATTGCCGACTCTTTGATCAGTTGACTCAGGTATGGAATTTCACGAAGCTCGACTTGTGGTCAGGCTATTATCAAGTGAGAATCAAGGAAGGAGATGAGCCAAAGACAACTTGTGTCACTCGATACGGGTCTTTTGAGTTTTTTGTCACGCCATTTGGTTTAACAAACGCGCGAGCTACCTTTTGTACACTCATGAATGAGGTGTTTCATGAGTGTCTTGATAAATTCGTGGTGGTGTATCTTGACAACATCGTTGTATATAGCTCCACATTAGAGGAACACGTGAAGCATCTAAAGCTAATTTTTCAAAAACTAAGCTAGAACCAACTTTATGTGAAGTTGGAGAAGTGCTCCTTTTCTCAAAGAACGTATCCAATTCTTGGGGCATATCATCGAGCACGGGAGTATTTGGATGGATCAGGACAAGGTTATGGAGATCCAAGACTGGTAGCCACCCACGAATGTATCTTAGGTGATATCATTCTCATGGTTGGCTAACTACTACCGGCGATTTGTGGAGGGGTACTACAAAATTTCCACTCCTTTGACAGAGTTGTTGAAGAAGAACAAGAAACGAACTTAGTCATAGAAGTGCTACAAAATTATCACTCCTTTAGCTTTACCGAATATCTCCAAACCGTTTGAAGTGTAGACTGATGCCTCAGACTTTGCACTTGGAGGTGTTTTGCTACAAGAAGGGTGTCCAGTAGTTTAGGAGAGCTGCAAGCTAAACGAAGTGGATCGGAGGTACACGACACGCGAGAGGGTACACGGCACACGAGAAGGAGCTTATTGCCGTGATACACTGCCTTCGAGTGTGGAGGCAATACTTGTTGGGTCAATGGTTTGTGGCGAAAACTGACCACTCGGCTGTGAGTCATTTCTTATCACAACCTAAGCTCAACACAAGGCAAGCATGGTGGTAGGAGAAACTTGCGGAGTTCGATGTAGCCTTGGAGTATAAGGCAGGTGCCACCAACAATGTTGCTGATGCTCGCGTGTTATGTTTCAACAATTTCTACACCATCAACTGGTATGCAAGAGGCATCCGTGCTCATCTCTACAAGGATCCTGTTGTGATAAACATTATAAACCTTGTCAAGGCAGGAAAGACACGTTAGTTTTGGATACAATATGGCTTACTCATGACAACAGGTGGCAGGCTCTTTGTACCCAAGGTCGACGGTTTAAGAAAGACACTCTTAGCTAAGTGTCATGACACTAGATGGATAGGACATCCAAAGGGTGAAAGAACCTTAGCTTTGCTAGAGCAACAGTACTATAGGCCCCATATGCGTTATGATGTTAAAAAATATGTTCGCACTTGTCTCACATGCCAACAGGACAAGTTAGAGCATTTAAAGCAAGGAGGGTTGCTCAAACCTTTGCCTATTCCATCCAGGCCGTGGAAAAGTGTTTCTCTTGACTTCATCACAAGCTTGCTTAAGGTGAGAGAGATTGGAACAATGCTTTCAATTATTAATCGATTCTCCAAGTGTGTTATTTTTGTGCCTGCACCCAAGTATGTTTCAGCGGAGAAGAGTGCTCGACTTTTCTTCAAGCTATGAAGCACCGATACTCCGAAAATAATGCCGAACAAGCATTGGATACTGATACACGCTCGATACGTGGGAATACATATCGGATATGCCTGAGAATATCCAAAAATAATTTTTTATTTTTTCACTTTCTGATACGTTTTGAATACGCTCAAGATATGGAGGCACAAAATACTTTTTGGATACGGATGGATACTTTTTAGATACGTTTTAAAAATTATTTTATTTTTTTTAAAGTTATTCTTTTTATTTAGTTGATATTTTTGTTTTATTGTTATGAATGAACTACCATCTAAATATTTTTTATGCTTAACGAAAATTCTTTTTTATTTATTATTTATATAATTATTCTTGACTTAAATAGTTATTGAATTTCAAAATAAGAACAAAATGAATTAATTTACTTTTGGTTTAATTTTATAAATAATACAAATTACAAACTATAAAAAAAATATTTTTTTTTCAAACGTATCCTAGTCGTACCCGTATCCTACTTTTTTTTATTTTGTCATATCATCATATCCATATTGTATCGTATCCATATCCCGTATATGTATCCGTGCTTTCTCGTCTTCAAGTATATGGTTAAGTACTAGGGAATGCTAAAGAGTATTGTCAGTGTGACCGAAACACACGTTTCACAGGAACTTTCAAGACACAGCTTTTCAAGATTCTCGGTTCACGTCTTGACATATCTTCGAATTATCACCCGGAGACAAATGGCCAAATTGTGCGGCTCAATAGCATGTTGGAGAAGTACTTACGTCATTTTGTCCATGCCATCAACACAACTGAGTTCAACTCCTTGGCTCAACTATGTTTCAACGCTCAAAGAAGTAGCTATACGGACAAGAGTGCTTTCGAGATGGTCACTGGCAAGTAGCCAACTATTGCCCCAGACAATGGAGAGACCTTATACAAGGAAGTCATCAAGAGCCTTTCAATTCGCTCGAGATTGAAAGAAAGATGTTGACCTTGTTTGTGCCTACTTAAACATAGCAGCAAGCAAGATGAAGAAAATAAGCAGACGAGCATAAACAGCCATTGGAGTTCAAAGCGGGAGACCAAATTCTTGCTAAGCATCAAGCTAAATAACGCAAATTCTTGCAAGGTCAAGACAAAAGACTTATTCACAAGTACGAGGCACCGATTACTATTGTCAAGAAGATTAGGAAGAGTGCCTACAAAATCGATTCCATCTTGGATGAAGATTCACCCAGTTATTTATGTTAACTATCTAAAGCCTTATCATACTAATATGGAAGACATCCTGTAACGAGCCTACACGAGAGACCATTATGGCCAAGCCAAATAAGAGGAGCCTGGAAACTATTCTGAGTTCTGACAGATCGAATGACAACCTCTACAAGGAAGACATTCAGAGAATTCTAATTAAATGGAGGGGACTTGGTGATGATGAAATTAGTTAGGAGGAGTCAGATTTCACAGATTTTGTAGAGGAGATCACGGAATACCTAGCTCATAAGTCACCAAGGACAGCAACCGTTTGAGTGGGGAAAGTGTCACTGGCCGCCATTGGTGCCCCATGACGCCCTAAATGTGCCTTTGTGCATTTAAACTAAGGCCAAAGGGTGACCATAAGAATGGCCAAGCATGGTCTTCCAGTGCTGAAGCAATGCCCAAGACATTAGCCATGGAGGCCAAGACATGCCAACTCGCTAGCAAGCCACCCTTGGGCCAACCAACGCACCCACGAGCCAAACAGGTGCTAAAAGCAGCCCAGCGCGCATGCCAACATGCCACATATGCCTAGCCAGCGTGCACACATGCAACCGTGCGGGCCCCCAGCATGCTAGCCAGCCATCCAGTGCCCCTAGCGCTTAGCCCAACGCATGCATAGCTCCTGGCCCAACGCACGCAACTGGTGCTGAATCATGTTTTTTTCCGTTTTCTTAGTGTTATGGCCATACTTTTCTACACATCATATGAGAATTTTTGTTCTAGGATTTATGAGCTATTTTTTTATGTAAAGCTCATAACTTAGTTATTTTTCATTTGTTCGTAAAGAGCCATTATGACTCCTCGAAAATAGTGAGGTTCCTTTGTGCCAAAGTGTCAAATGTTTAAAATGCTATTACATGGCGGAGTCACTATGTGAACTTGTCTTCCTACCCTATTGTGATATTTTTCCAACGTCTATACCTTGTACCGTCAATCATTTGTGCAACGACCCATTAATGTAATACACACTTGTTTAATTTAAAGCTTGTTTTTACACACTTGAATGCCATTGTACTTTTTGCTTGCAGTCTTATTTTCCATTACTTTGTACTAGTTTCTGTTGCTTCTAACTTCAGTTTTAAGGTTGATTTAGCTTGGCGACCTTTGCCAATGTGTCACCTTATGAGAATGGCAATCATTTTGGGGAAAAGCCATGATGGCGTGGTCAGAGGGCTCCATGTGGTAGATTTGAGAGGTTATTCCTACAAATCAAGAAGTAAAGAATGATGTCTAAGAGACAAGTTCTTGAAACATTTTGTACCAATAAAGTTATTACAATTTTTGGTGATTTTCGTAAGATAAAACTACAGGAGTCTGTTTTGTTGGGCTTTTGGAGAGTGTTCAGTGAGTTGTAATATTAGAGGTTGCGAAGGTACAACATCTTCAGTCAGAGAAATCTACAACCTTATCACTCCATTTCCCTCAAGTATATGATCTTTGTGCCATGCACTTTCACATCATGTTGTATTCTTTCATAGGCACAGACCTCTACGATTTTATTGAATAACTCTTTTTACAAAATCTTTCTTTTGAGGTCCGCTAGTCAGTGCTTACCTTCAGGTGGACAGCACTGGATGTGTATTGTTCGCTGGACAGCGCTGGTAGCTCCCTATACAGCGCTGGACATGTAATATCCGTTGGATACTACCGAACACCGCTAGTGGTGTAACGCCCTAAGATTTTCTTACCTAACATCATTATATTTTACCTAGGGGTTTGAGATACAAGGAGAGGCATATGAGAAGCTAGTGGTTATGATTTTTGAATCTCATATTTTCAATATAGATTTATGCTCTACTGATTTTAATTAGTTTTTCATTCACACCTTCTACACGCATTGTCTTGACCATCATCATCAATGGCCGTGGGAACGAAGCCGTTTGATACAGAGATTAAAGCGTGAGTTTCATGGTTGCTGTTAAATCAAGAAGGCTTATGGGGTCAGATCCATCTGCAGTGGATACCAAGTTCGTAAAAGCTTGCGGATGATTTTCAGAGTTAGGTGTTCCGAATAAGGGTTTGTAATTCCTAAGCATTTGAGGTCTTATAACTTCTTGTTTTCAATAGTGAAATTTGTTGGTGTGCTGGTTCGTAATTTTCATCCCATGAGATATTTTTCTCATAGGGTTTCCACGTAAATTCGGTGTGTTATCATTTTACTCTTTGTTTGTGACTTATTTGGTTGTGGGTTACCATCTTCATTTTTTTCAGAAGTGGTAAAAGTATTGCAGGACCTATTAATGATGCACCTATGTCTAGCATTGCATAATCCCATAGAAGGGTCAATGGATATCTAAGGACTAATTTTTAAGAGTATTACGCTTTGTTCCAAACAACTTGAGTTTAAGGAAATTGAATTCAATTGAAATATTAGAGTTTAGGCATTCCATTTACTTATCTTTCTTTTTACTGGAATGAGGATTAAATGAAGGAAAAAAAAATAAGGTCGAGTTCCTTTCAAGAAGTATCACTCTAATAGTAGAAATTGAGTAATCTAAAATATGAAGGATAAAGGAAAAATATGCTTTTGCATTTGACTTTGAACTTTGGTCCATATTTTTTCAAATTTCCCACCATTTAAATGTTAAAAGTTGATCCTTTTCTTTCTTGTTCAAAAAATTAAATGGGATTATTCTACAAGATCTACAATGTTATTTATATATTCAATTAACATCACTATATTTAACAATTTCAGATCAGTCATTTACTCCATGGCATGAGGCTCTGCCCCTGCCTATATACTCACAATATAAAATACTCTGTAAAATGTAACTTAACAATCCAACAGGCAGCATTAAGTTAACTTAGAACATCCAGCCACCCAGCAAAATACATGATGTGGCCAGAAGAGAGATGTTTTCTACAGAATTCTTTAAATCATAATCACATAAATGACAAATATTAGAAAATCAAGTAGGCTTATGATGGTAAAGTTGACATTACAGCACTTTTAGCCATCAGAACGCTTAGGATTGGCAAATTGTGGGATCAACAATGGAACAGCACATATACTGAATTTTCATTACTTATGTACTAACAAACTCACTTTAAGCAATGATGGAATTCACTTAACTCAGTTAAGTGCAAACAAATGATCAGAAACTGAACAAATACTTTCTGCTAAGGTAAATGAATATAAGAAAGTTGAGGCAAAGCAACTTAAGAGTGACCAACACATAAAGCTTGCAAAAAGAATGTATATTCAAAGCTCTAGCAAGAGACTTAGTTTCAATAAACAAAAAATTGCACAGTAAAAGATGATTAACCATTGAGGATAGGATAAAAGGTTTACACATCCCAGTTTTTCCTCCTCTGTTTTTTTCCAGTAATAGAAGACCCAAATACATGGAGGAAACTGGAAAGCTCAACATCACAATAACACAATTATGATGAATGATCCGATAGAAAACAGCAAAGTAAGAATACCTTCGATCAGGCCCAGCTCCTGATGCAACAGTATCACTCACTGTAAGGAGAGCTACTCTAAACTCAGAACCTCGGGAATCATCTGCAGTTACTTCTTGTGTCACACTTCCTTGTGTAGCACAACCTAACTCAGGTGATACGGAACTGTTGCTCAAAGAAAAGCTGCTAAAATCAGAAATTAAAATGGCAGTCACAGTAGTTCCAGCAGATATTACACTGCCTGATGCTGGAAGTTCTAACAAAGCATTTGCAGACTTCATGCTTAAAAGCCGACTACTCATCTGATGACCGGTGCTCTCAGCAACAAATCTGAAAATCAGTCAAAAAGTAATACAATATGTCATCTTTGTAAACTGGGAAGGATTAGCGAGATGAGACACCCTGCAAAAAATGGATTGACATTATTTGAATTCATGCGGCGCACAACCCTAAAGTACTCTGAACCTGTTACCAGAATGTTATGACCTCAAACAAAAGAATGAAAAACTCACCCTGGAATGCCAGATCCATCATTGATCTCCCATCTAATAATGGCACGATGGAATTCCGGACGAACAGGATCGGATTTTATCGACTGTTTAAGACGAACATGCACTCTGCACAAAGAAGCAGGAGGAAAGAGTAAATCAATATCATAATGTCAGAATATTAGACATTCGTTTCAGTTTGATGGTAGTAAAGTAAGTAAACAAAGAAAGAAGTCTGAAAAAGAAAAACTAAAGGCACAGACAGAAAAGCAACTTTTTAAGAACTTTCAGCAACCTTGGGAGGTGAGGATTTGCCCATCCTCCAAGATGGCGAATTGTTGGAAGCACAAAGAGATGGAAACATACTAAACAGCTCACTGGATTTCCCGGTAACCCAAATGCAAGAATCTTGTTCTCCTTCCCGTCCTTCGGAGATTCTGGAATGATTTCAGCAAACGTGAGAGGCTTTCCTGGTTTCATGCGAACCTAAAGGGACCAATGCCAAAGAAATGTAAATCAAGTCAGTGATCTGCCTCTTATCAATTAATGAAGCATGTGAAGTTCTGAACCAGCAGTTCAAATTCAATCAAGAAACTAGGGCAAATATATCTAGCAACTTGCTCCTTCTTACAAATAGTATCCCAGGGTCTAAATAGTAACAAATTCATAAAACAAAAGGCAAAATTTTAAGAATGGAAAAATGATTAGAAAAGGGCATCACTTTACCTTATGAAAATACACTTTCCCTCTCTTTTCAAGCAGGGGCTTGACAAAATCCCTGTCTCCCATGGAAACACCTCCCGAAGTTAAAAGTATATCAACTCCTGCAGAAAAAGCACTATCCAAAATCCTCTCTATCTTTTCTTCATCATCACGAGCTATACCAAGGTCAACAACTTTGCACTTCTGCTGTGCTGCAGCAGCAAGAATCATTGCACGGTTGGAGTCCCTAATCTGCACAATAAAATAATCATATTAATGGGATAAACTTAGGTATTCAAACCAGCAGCTAGACAATATTCTCGATATGGATAAAATGATACTCCTCAAACAGGACAGCAATCAATGTTGCTCGCATGCATGTCAAGCCAAAACTACTCCACTTTCAATAATTAGTGGGCCTCATTCACGTAGACATACAAACAAGTAATAAACAAAATTCATCAAAAGGATATATTTAAACTGATGCCACTTAAATAACTAACAAACAACTGACAAAACCTTAGGAATTAGATTAGATAAAAAAAAAATAGACGTACACATGCATATAGGATTTAATATCTAAGGAAGGGGGAGAAAGAGAGAGATAGATAGATAGATGGATAGATAGAGAGAGAGAGAGAGAGAGAGAGAGATGGCGCAGCCGTTGACTGATTCGATATCCAATTTAAAAGCCTCAAGTGAAACCACAACTTAAATACCAATCAACCTGAAAACCCTGTTGAAACCAGTGCCTAACTAATGCTCATCAACCAGAAAACCCTACCATTCTTACTAGACTCAATGTAAAACATCAAAGTCACAAAGCAAGCTGCTTATATAATGCACAATGCAGCTCCACAGTGAGGAATCCACTTTGGACATTAGTAAAGCCAAAGGCAACAATTAGTGCCATCAATAAGACAAAGTGCGTGATGATAAAATGATGATAAAATGATGACGTACCTGGCCACGACTTAAATACCCAGTTGTTGGCTCTACAAGTTCATCTCCTGTGGAAAGCACAGCAATTGTTGGGGAAGGATATACCTGCAGTACAGCATTATCAATCAGCCTTTTTATGCATTTCTCCACACACTGAAATGTAGTGTTGTGACTTTTGACAATAGGTAAATAATGCATGGTTATAGTTCAACTAACAATATCATGAAACTCAACCGACCAAAAGTCATTTTTGTTTAACATCTTACGGAGTAAATGGACAACATTATGCGTTTTCGTTCATTTCGTGCAAGGCATTTATCCACTCTTTTGTAAAGAAAGAGGGCTAGTTCACGAGCCGCTACTAATAATCGAAAAGGTTCACAGTGAGTTCAGTCTGTAGTGATGGAACATTTCCCCCGGAGGGGTTTGTCTCCATGGAACGAGTATTCACTACCGCTTACAGGATGCTCCAACTTGACATAGACCAGGGAAATAACCAAATCATCCACGATGCCTTTTCTGAATTTAGCCACAAAAAAAACCCATAAGTGAGGAAGAAAGAAAGAGGTTTTCTACTACCTTCACAATCAATACACCAACAGTGGCAAGCAGACCAATTTCTGCAGCACCTAAGCGCTCTCCAGATTTCAGTACAACAGCATCTTTCTCTATGTCACATCCCTGGCCAAGAATATTCTACATGAGCATTTTAAAATCTGGAAAAAAATAAAGTATTAAAGCATGCAGAAGGTACAAAGCTTGGTAAGCAAAAGAATGTGAAAAGAGTGTGATTGGCAAAGATGAATCTTCCACTTAACAGGTTTTCATTCTCCATTTCAGGTGTAAAATAATTGCCCACTAATGAAGGATTGAGAATACTTAAGGTAACAAGTAGATCATGGAGAGCATATACCAACTGAACTTGTTACTGAGTACAAATGAGGGTACAAGATTGATAAAAACGAGTATCACGCATATAGAAGGTACAAGGCATGGTCAGAACAAAAACGTCCAAAGGTTTATCTTCCACTGTTCAGGTTTTCACCCTCCATTTCACATGTAATGTAATGCTAGATGAAGAACTTGTTAATATCAAAGGTTACATGTAGGCCATAGGAGACGGCCTGCTAGTTGCACTTCTGCATAGCTTCAAGGAGGAAACCTCTTGTATTTGAGCGACATATTCAAACCAAGAGCGCTCACATAATTGATAATACACAATGAAAACATGGAAGATGCAAGGTAGTCCAAAACCAGCATAAGACATTAGGAATTCTTTTGAAAAAAAAAAAGTCCATTTCACAGGACCAATATAATCAGGCAAATTGAAACCCTTTAACTTGAACTCTTCCTTTGATACTCCTGTACGAGGAGAAAAATACCAGCCAATCACAGGATCCTTAGTTAACAAAGCAAAATAAATATTTATATAGGCATCACAGGACCTTTAAAACACATCGAATGTCAGCCAATTAAGGCCTTAATTATTCATAGCATGAACTTCTGGTATAATAAATGATAACTGATAAATTTCTCATTTGATGCAACATATCATGTTGCTTCTCGAGAATTGGTAATGCAATCAACATTTTTTGATAACTTTTCATTATAGTTTCTCATATTATTAACTAGCTAACACTACCTTTTTTTATCTGTTCACAAAATTGTTAGAGAGTAAAATGTAAGTAAATCAATTGTGTCCTGACATTCCCGACCAGGGGAAAAAAAATCAAATAGTGCCATGGGCACAAGTAACAAAATCATACCACTGGACGAATGTCAGCTCCTTGGCTGGTTTGCATCAATATTTTTACTCTCTTTCCTTCAATCGAACCACTTAGTATTAGTTCAGTGTCCTCAACTTGAACAACTGCATCAGCCCCTTCAGGTATCGGTCCTAGAAAGCATGAAAAATGTTAGAATTATTGCAGAGGAAAGGAGAGAAGGAGAAAGAGAGAGAGAATCAAAGTAACGGTGACTGAGAGTACCCAACATTAGGGTTTACTCCCTATCACTTGTTATTTATATAATATGACCAAAAATACCAAATGTACAATAATACCCATATCTTAGCACTCCCCCTCAAGTTGATGCATAGATATTTCTCATACCTAGCTTGCATACAATGGGTTGAAATATTTTACTACTAAGCCTTTTATTAAAAATATTTGCTAATTGATCTACAGATTTCACAAAAGGCATACAAATTGAACCCTAACACAATTTCTGCTTGCTAAAGTGTCGGTCAATCTCTATATGCTTCGTTCTGTCATGCTGGACAGGGTTATGAACAATATCAATGGTAACCTTATTGCCACAGTACAACTTCATAGATTTGTCGCACTCAATACCCAAATCCTTTAATAGTACTTGGAGCTAGATGAGTTCGCAAATACTATGTGTCATAGCCCTATACTTAGGCTCTACATTTAATCGAGCTACCACTGTTTGCTTTTCACTTCGCCAAGTACTAGGTTGCCTCCTACAAATGTGCAATACCCCGATATAGATCGCTTGTCATCAATTGAATCAGCCCAATCTACATCTGTAAAAGCTTCTAATGTCATATAGTCGTGACGAGAGAACAAGAACCCTTTGCCAGGAGCAAACTTCAGATATCGCAAAATACGATAAGCAACATCAAGATATACACTACAAGGATCACACAAGATATACACTACGAGGATCACACATGAACTGACTAACAACCCCAATAGCATATGCAATATCAAGTCTAGTGTGATATAGGTATTTTAATCTTCCCACAAGTCTCTGAAATTGACCATTGTCGACAGGTTCTCCATCACCATTACTGAGACGATGATTAGTCTCAATAAGTGAATCTGCAGGAAGATAACCCATCATACCAGTTTCCTCTAGAAGATCAAAAATATACTTTTTTTGAGAAATGAAGATCTCATTATCTGAACTAGCCACCTTAATTCCAAGAAAATATCGTAGCGCCCTTAGATCTTTCATCTCAAATTATTTTGCTAGGTTTGCCTTAAAAGAGAATGCCTCCTCAAAATCATTACCTGTCACAACTATATCAACAGCATATACAATAAGAACAGTAATCTTATTATTGCCTTACTTGATAAATACAGTATGGTCTGCACGATTCTATCGGTACCCAAATCTTAGCATGGCTTTGAAGAATTTATCAAACCACGTTCAAGGGGACTGTTTTAGTCCATATAAAGCCTTATTTAACTTGCACACCTTACCTTCAGTTTCACAAGATGAGAAACCCAGTGGTACATCCATATATACCTCTTCTTCTAGATCTCCATGAAGAAATATATTCTTCACATCCAACTGCTGGAAAGGCCAACCAATATTAGCTGCACAGGATAAGAGTACTCGAACTGAGTTCATTTTGGTTACTGGAGCAAAAGTCTCCTGATAGTCAATACTATAAGTTTGGATAAAACCCTTAGCAACTAGCCTTGTTTTGAATCTCTCAACTAATCCATCTGTCTTGTGCTTTACTGTAAAAACTCATTTGCACCAATTGCCTTCTTCTCTTTTGGAAGAGAAATTAACTCCCAAATACCATTCTTTTTCAGGGCTGCCATCTCCTCAACCATAGCTTTCTTCCACTTCAGATCCTCAATGGCTTCCTTCCAACCCTACGGAATCGATATAGAGGAGAAAGACGAGACAAAAGCACAATATGGGACTGATAAAGAGTTATATGAGACAAAATAAAAAATTGAGTGTTTAGTACATGTCCTAACACATTTTCGAAGGGCGATAAGTAAATTGCAAGTATCAAGATCAACAACAGAAGACTCCTTACTAGGTGGATCAGTGAGAGAGTCCGAACTATAGGATAGAGATAGCAACTGTCTCCCCCTCACTAGGAACAAGAGCTTGTAGGGTAAGATTTGGAAAAACCAAACCATGTTGAGAGTCTTGAATCTGTGTATCCGATGGTAACATCTCTTCTAGCATAAATGTCGCCCCCTGAAGAGATGTCGTAGGAGAGCGAAAAAAGGACCCGGATTCCCAAAAAGTAACATCCATACTGACAAATCTTTTGTGGGTGACCGGATCATAGCATTTATAACCCTTTTGAGTAGCAAAGTAGCCAATCAAGACACAATTGATGGCCTTAGAGTCTAATTTTCCACCGGGGTGTTTTGGTGCATGAACAAAACAAGTGCAACAAAAAATCCGGGGTGAACAAGAGGAGATAGGTGGAGACCCGAGAAGAAGCTCTAAAGGGGTTTTGAACTGAAGAACACTAGATGGCAAACGATTGATAAGATAAGCCGCAGTAAGAAATGCCTCACTCCAGAAGGACTTGGGAACATGCATAGTAATAAGAAGGGAACGAACAACCTAACAAAGATGACAATATTTATGTTCAGCAACTCTATTTTGTTCAGGAGTACGTACACAACTGGTCTGGAAAAAAATACCATGAACCTCTAGATAGGCACGAAAATCACCATCAAGATACTCAGTCTCATTATTAGTCCGGAGAATCTTGATGTTGGCATCAAATTGGTTGCGTACCATGCGATGAAAATTTTGAAAATAGGTAAAGACTTCATTTTTAGTACAAAGCAAATAAACCCAAGTAACACAGGAATGACAGTCAATAAATGTCACAAACCACCGATAACCAGAAATAGAAGTAATAGGTGTGGAACCCCACACATCAAAATGAATAATAGTGAAAGGAGAATCACTGCATTTATTAACTGAAGGATAAACAGAACGTTTATATTTTGCAAGTTCACAAACCTCACAAAAAATCATTTCTACAACAATGTTTAATTAAAGAAGCAAAAAGTCTCTCTAAAACTCCAAAAGAAGGATGCCCTAAACGGAAATGCCACTGAAGTAATTGAAGACGGAGGATTCTGGTATCAGTATGGAGAGCCTGGTCATACTGTGAAGGTGAAACGGAAGCAGAGGACGGAACATCCAATAAGTACAGGCCACCATGTGTACTACCACTGCCAATCATTCTCCCTGTCGACGGTTCCTGAAATACACAATGAGTAGAAAAAAAAATTACAAAATAGTTTAAAGAACTGGTAAAAAGACTAACAGATAAAATGTTAGTAGAATAATTGGGAACATTAAGGATAGATAATAGTGAAAGTAGAGAAAAGCAATGAATAGAACAATTGCCAGATATAGAAGATAAAAAACCATCGGCTATTCTAACATTATCTTTACCAGAACAAGTGAAGTAAGAAGAAAATAAAGTAAAAGCGCCAATCATATGATCAGTGGCACCTAAGTCAATGATCCAAAGAGTATGAGAAGCGATCGCACTAAGTGCAATAGGAGATATACCTAAATGAGCAAAATTGGATGAGGAAGTAGAGGCAGTAGAAGAGGAGATATCAACTCGAGTCATCAGGCGCCTAAGAGTAGTTAACTCTGCCTCAGAAAGACGGGCAGTCTCACCGGGTGTGCTCGTAGGGATCTCAGAGATATGAGCGTGGGAGTGAACAAGTCCACTACATCCACCACCATGTCCACCTCCACGTCCCGGAGTGGGACGAGCATTTAACTTCCAAAAATGGTCAACAGTATGACGAGATTTACCACAATGTTCACAATGCAGCTAGCTGATCACAGGTGATGGAGCCATTCTTCTCCCCAGATTTAATATGCTTAGGCTGGCCTGTGCAAGGAATAGATGTGACAGTTAACGCAAAACATTTCTGATTGGATATAGGAACGATAGCATGACGGCGGCTCTCTTCTTGCTGGACATAAGCGTATGCTTGTTGCAAGGTGAAAAACGGATCGCGACCCAAAATCTGAACACGGATCGGATCATAATCAACATGAAGACCGGCAAGAAAGTCATATACCCGCTC
>JAULJZ010000002.1:1448615-1459793 GCA_032270985.1 Heliamphora pulchella | reverse complement strand
AAAATTGCCAAAGATTTCTTTAAAACATGTTCTTTACTGTAATGAATGCTTTACAAAGTTGTATGCAGACATTAGGACCGTCTATGAAGCATAAAAACTTCGTTTTGGTTGCCATAGCAGTGTCTCACATGTCGGACACCCACACACCACTTGGTGTACCATTTTCTTATTGTTAATTTTGCCACTGGACTTGTTAGGGACGCAGCTAAGACACGTGTGTCCTGCATCGTATGCTACACGGACTATTCTAAATGTATATTACTCCTGTCGGGCACGACACTCGAATATAGGTGTTTGCCGTGTTTGATAGTTTTACTTGGACATTAGCTTAGATAGCATATTTAGTAATTCGAGTTTCTATAAAACTATACATCAACTCCGATACTATGCATGAAATGCTCATTTGAACTTTATGAATATTATTTACCTTAAAAAATAAAAGAAAAATATTAAATAAGATAAATATTTTGCTGTGCCATACTATTTTTGATATGAGAATTAGATGAAACCTACATAAACGCATACCCACCGCACCTAACACCCGTACTGAAGTCCATGTAACATAGCCTTTTGAACTAAGTTGCAGTAGTTTGTTGATGCGATTGAGTGGTGTAGTTAGGAATTTTATTCAGTAGTGTCATTTGATAAATTATAATCATATCAATTTTTTAATTCTATACGATTTGTCAAAATTAACTTTAACAAAATACACTATAATATTATATATTTCTAATAACTTCAAAAAAGATATTCATAGTTATTAATTACATGAAAAAACAAAGTTTAGAATTATTAATATTATTGATTTAATTTTTTTAAGTAAAAAATATATCACAACTAATATAAATTTTCAAAAACTTGTAATTTTTGAAATGTTAACCCCATCTTATATTATTTTTAATATTTTACACGTGTCAATATCTTAAATGCTAAAAAACTTACTTAATTATACATAAAAAAAGTCCTTAAAAAAATTGAGTGGGGTCAATTGATTTCACTCAACACCATGTGACTACGCCCATGGCGCTTGGTGAATTTGTGAGTTGCCCTTCTTTTTTTATTGAAATAGTCCTTTGCTTTTTATTTTATTTTTACTGGCTTGTGTATATTATATTTATATATGTAGCTTGTGCATGTTATATTTATATATAGAACAAAAAATATTTTTTCTGTTGTATCCCTAATTCCTCACACTTGACAAAACATAAATGAATGATGAACTCAGACACACGTAAAACAATAGTTAATGGGACTCAAAACTTGAGCATGATGGGCCTCAAGTAAGCCTTGAATTAAGCCAACTTGTAAGATTTGTCTCTCGTAAAATAATAGTTAATGGGACTCAAAAATTGAGCATGAGAGGTCTCAAGTAAGCATTGAATTTTAAGCCAACTTGTATGCTTTATCTCCTGAGTTTGCTTTTTCCCTAGCTTTTTAAGGACAGCATTTGAGTTATAAAACTTTGATTTATTTTTGATGCAACATTGATGATTTTGTTATTGCAGGTGTTCCCCAAGTTGAAAGATTCTATTCAGGTGTTTATATTTTATTTTACCCATAATAAATTAATTGTTTGTATGCCAGGAATTGACCTAGACACTAAAGGTATAGAAGTGACTTTCTTCCAACTCTTTTCTAAACATTTCTTACAGGGCGGAATTATGCTATTTATTAGTTCTTACTTCGAGTTTGTTCGGGTTCGAAATTTCTTGAAGTCACAGGATGCATCCTTTTGTCTGTTGGGGGAGTACGAATCATCCTTTCCTCTTACTTTTAGCTTGTGTTAGATTGTTTTATGCTCTTCTCAAAACTGTTTGGTATTTTATTGTATGATACTGGAATATTGGCTTCCTGCGTTAGTTGCCAACATGAAGAAAATAATTCAATTATTGCTGTGCACATTTAGGTATACAAAACAAAGTGATATTTCTCGTGCTCGGGTTTGGTTTTTCCAAGGGAGGCGAAAGATCATGCTTTACACTGAGAGAGCCCATTTTTACCACAGATATAAGGTGGTTCTTAGTATATTATTTTATTCTATTTTATTTTATGTATTTTGGCTATGATTGTTTTTCTGAAGAGCTGATTCGTGTGCTTCACTTGAATTACTTAGTTTATTTTTGGGAGCGTCAATGTGGTTAATGTCAAACTTCTGAAACTCTATATCGTTGTTCAAGTTCAATGTACAAAGAAGTTTTACCTTGGTGAAACACAGTCAATAAACTGGCTGGTGCTTTATCTAAGTCCTTAAATTGGTTGAACCAATTTTTTCTTTTGGATCAGAAGACGTTATTGTTGGCGTTTCAAACCCAAACCCCCCCCCCCCCCCCCAAAAAAAAAGACAAAGAAAATTATTTCCCATTCTTTTGGGAGAGGTTTTGAGAGCCATGAAACTTTGCACATTACTGGCAGACATGTTTGAATTTTGTATAGCTGCAGAGCGCATATTCATTTGATGGTCCATTTTTCATTGTTTGTAGCTTTTGATTTTTCTGTTGCCATGTTTATTCTTTTAGGGAGCTTACTTCCCCTCCCCCTAAAAAAGATAAATAAAGAAAAAAGAGGAAAATTCATTGATATATGTGGTTTGCATAATGTTCACCATGAAACCATAAGAAGGCGGTAAGTCAAAATTAAGAGAACAGCCAGCTGCTTGGGGGATAGGAATTAAGGATACTATAGTTCGGTAGCCAGAAAAAAGGTTTTCAAAAACTAAGTGAAAGTTTTATTTGCAAGCTGGTTCTAACAAGCTAGTGCCCTCCCACAAAATTGCCAAACTGAAAAGGCATTACAATTCAAGTTCAACCTTTTAAGGGGCTCATTGCTCATTGTGATTGTAAAAGGCTTTGGCTTTGAAGCACTTAAGATCTGGGAAATACCTACTTGATTTATAAGGCCTTAAGTTAGGTCTATATCCAGTCTCTCCTCTCAGTTCCCTTGTAAGATATGTTCTTTGATATGTTTTTCTTGCTAAAGTGAAGTAGATATTTTTCGTTATCCTACATTTGAAAAGTGTGTAGCTTAGGCACATTTGATATGCCTTAGTTGCAATGCATTGCATAATTGATCTATTCATGCAGTAGCTAAATGCTTTAGCTTACTGAAGTTTGACTAGGATTCCAATAATACAAAACTTTATGAGTAATTTCATGGTTTTTATTCATAAATTGCATTTACTTCTCTACATGTTTTGGGCTGGCTCGAGTGCTTCATTTTTTGAATTATTAGCCTTCCTGTGAAGCACATATATGGGTATAGGTGCACGCACAGGTACGATATGAGTACGTGTCAGACCTAAAAGAGTATGGTACGGGTACGACTAAGGTGCTTAGTAAAAAATATATATTTATAATTTGGAGTACTGTGCTATATGTAACAATTATAAACCCAAAAATACAAAAATTATTAATAATTTAGGCTATTAAGGATCCCGCGTTCAAATTACATTTTAATGCCAAAAATAAAGTGTACACTAGAGTTAGATGTTATTATATTAAAGCATCTATAAACGAAAGCTTATTTCTAAAATTATACTTAATTCTAGGTGGAGTATGTCTTGGGTATTTACTAGGTATCTCTTGAGTACAACACAAATTGAGAAAAAAATGTGGGTGCGTGTTTCACATACCCAGTACGTATGTAAAAATACCATTCAAAGTATCAATACCCAATATGTACCCGGTACAGATACGACATGTTTTTGATGTACACATGCTTCATAGTTGCCTTCATATTCATGCATTCTTCTCTCTCTCTCTCTCTCTCTCTCTTTCTCTCTCTCCAGTTATGTGCGCGCGTGCACACATGGCTAGTCTTTCTATTTTCGAAGGTTCTCTAGGATTTATTACATAGTTGAAGTTCCATTTTGGACTATGGCTTTGGTTAACATAAATGCCACTGAAATTCTCATTTACTTTTTGATAGCTCTAATACATTTCCAGTCTTTTGGAGCTCCAAATGATATCCCATGCCGTTAGATTTTTAAGCCTATTGGAGGAGATAAAAAGCATCTCGACAAGATGGAAAGAAATGAGAGCATAGCGATGATCCATGATTTTGAATGTGCATTCGAAGATTATGTTACCAATCATTAACGTCACTTGAATATTGACCTGGTGGATCTTGATTTGTCTATTAAATTGTGATATCATAAATGCGTGTACAATTATAAAGTGCAAGTTATTTGCCTCAACCTCCACATTTAGTATTTCTTCTAGTGGTAACAAACAAAGGGCCATAACGTAGTGAACCATACGTGAGAATATAGAGACGTGTTTATAACAAGCACAACATTTTTGGCAAGCCAAGAAAGCATAGGCACAAACATGGGGCATGAGACAGGATATTAAAAAAAAAGGGATATGGACACAGCAGAAATAGACAAAAATGTCTTGGGTTCTTGGTGTTCCGTTTTCTCCCCATATCTTATCGGGGCTGGAAAATCCCTTGAGGGGTGAGGCGAGGAATGCGAGGTCTAAGCAAATGCTGGTAAAATTAATTTCAACACACTCTAAAGCAACTCACTAGCATAATAATGCAACATGTAAGAACAATTGGAACTCACTAACCCTCATTGACAAATCAATTATGAACAAGCAACTAGAGGACATTTATTGTCCCTAATGGGTCTTCAGAGTTGTTTGGACATAGGGCACGCGAGTTCAAGTCGTGTCCCTAATGTACTTTAGTGAGTTTGGCGTGTCTGTGTATGGCACACATCAGATATGTGTCGAACACAGCTACAACAATTAAAATGAAGTGTTTGTGCCTCAAACACTTCACATATGTGTTGAGCACAGATACAACAACTAAAATGAAGTGCTTGTGAGCATGGGCGAAGCTAGACAATCATAGGGTAAACACATTGTAGAAACCAAGGAATTCAAGAGACCAGATGTGAACTTCAGTGACTTTTGTATTGCCAATACAACAGCAAGTGTTCAAAGGAAATTAGGGTCTTAGGAAAAGAACATAGATAATGGTGGGTGGTCATGAGAATAGGGAGGGAGGGAGAGAAGCATGAGAAGAAATTTGCAAGGGATAGAGGGGACTGAAAAAGTGGGAGAGAAAAATGAAAGGCTGGAGAGATTGATGAGAAATTAGGGCAACTATATACTCAGTGTTTATTAGGGAAATAAATGGGGGGCATATTGAAAACAAAATTAGTATTTTCCAAGAACTTGGTGGGGTTAATTTTGAAAAACCTCTTAAAAACTACAGGTAAAATATGATTTAAAAAAAAAAAAAAAAAGTCAGTGTGGGCTATTGCTATCACTCTTCGGCAGCTCTGCTCTCTTGATGGTGAGCTGCCCCCAACTGTCCCTTGGTAGCTCTGCCCTTGATGGTGAGTCACTGCTATTGTAACTTCCAGAAATGTTGTTGCTAAATAGGAAGTGACCTTGCTCCGTTTAAAGGAAAAAAAAATAAAGAAAAACCTGGAATGCTTTTATATGAAACACGCTGTATGAAACACGCTGTAAGGGTGTTATGTTATGACTGATTTACTCAAATGTCACTTGTTGAAAGTATTACTTGTTTCAATCTTTTCTGCACTTTGGTAAACTTAGACTTTTGTTGATAATATTTCTAACTTGTATATTAATCTTTTTCCTTAATCAGATCCGTGGCATTCAGAACTTAATTATATATTCTCTTCCTGAAAGAAAAGAATTCTACCATGAGGTGAGCAGTGTCTTTGCAAGTATTGCTTGAACATCATTTATTATTGAAGTATTTATATTTACTTCTGTTTTCTATTGCAGATTGTTAATATGATTGAAGGAGCCCATAGCATGACATGCACTGTGCTTTTTTCTCGATTTGATCACCTCCGGGTAAACATTCTGTTCTCTAATTCTATGCTAATATATATGGGGAAAACACTAGGCTCATTCAAATTATAAAGTTTGTTGTACAGCTTCGAGATTTTAAGTATTGGGGGAAAGGAGAGAGGAGGTTGATGGTTTTAGCAGTGCGTAGGTAGGTAGCTGGACAGGATTGGATTTAGTAGCTCTGGTAGGGAAGTATTAGAGGTTTTTGTGATACAGTCGTTCATGCTGGACACATTAGGAACACATCTTAGACACGGGTGTCCATTTTCTATACGCATCTCGAGACGTGTTAGGGATAATGCTTGTTGTATACGTGCATGCCCATAATATAGTTTGAAATTAAGCTGGAATAGTACCTTGTTGATATGATGGGTTTAGTGAGTCACTCTTTTTTGTTGTGTTACTATGCTCATAAGTAAAGTAACTCTAGTGCTCACATGTTAAGTGATATTTCACTTATGTATCGAAAGGTTTTTTTATGCTCAATCAACTTTTTCTTGTTCTTTAGTGGTTTAAGGATGTTATATTTATATACATAGCAAACAAAAATATAAAATAAACATTTCTTGTCATATCCTGATTTTTTTTATAAAAAAATTTGCCACGTCCCGTTTTGTGCCCGTGTCCCGTATCTGTGTTCTACTACTTAGTTTTCTTTAGTGTTTGGAGCAATTTTCCTCGCATTGAGATTTCTCAATTAAATGGGTTTGTTCATTTATTCTCATTTACTTTCTTTTTCCGCCGCGTGCTAATTTGGTGATTTGTGTACAATATTAACTTTTTCCCCCTTTGTGATAATTAGCTGGAGAGGATTGTTGGAACCTCCTCTGCAAAAAGGATGTTGACATCTGAGAAGAGTGCCTTTGTTTTCTGTTAGAAGATATCTCCAAAAGATCAAGTTGAAAATCATAGTTGGGAACACAAGACAGCTAGGGTAGAAATTAAAGGCCAGATTGGCTGTTTTTTGAGTGCAAGTGTATCCAACTATACTTTAGTTTTCCACCTTTTTCTTTTTTGTCTTGAATCAGGAGTATGTTATTAATGATCCCTACAAATGAACACTTGGGATCATTTTCTTATTATCTATTAAATTTAGGTTAATTCCCTAATTTAGCAGTGGACAATTGAAATTATTGAGTAGAAAGGAAGTATGTATTCTGTTCTTCTTTCCCATCCATTGGAACTTTCAATGTTTTTTTCACAATTTTATAGGATGTTTGGATCTTATATTTATTGAGAGAAAAAGAAAAGTTGATATGAAAAAAATAAGATAGCCACAACATCGCGGAAACAGAAATAAATTGATATGAAAAAAAAAATGTGCGCTTCTAATCGTTACTCTAATAAACCAAAGAGCCAAACAATTACACATGTCCATTCTTTAGGGAGAGGTTTTTTCTTCTTTTTTGGCCAAGCAAAAAAAAAACACATTGTATGGGACAACCGGAACAATCTGAACGCAATTATGACACTCCAATCCGCCCGAGACCCAAAATTGAAATAAAACTTTGTCAAAACACGATGAACAATAGCTTAACTGGGACCCTGCCAGAGGAAAAGTGAGCTTGTGTTTGGACTAGGTTTTTCTTGACTTTTTAACTTTTTATTTTTTATTTTTTTTAAAAATAAATGTAAAAACAAAAAAAAAATCAACAGGGGCAGACCAGTAGGCTTTTAAAGAGATTTTTAAGCAAAATAATCTTTCAAAAAAACTAAGCCAAACATAGGCTGAATCACAACCGGGCTAGCCAAATCGCAACACTTGTGGGGTCATCAAGTGCATGCCTTGAACCCAAGACTTGTCCTCTAACCAAGTTTTACTAAAGCCATAAAACTGCCAGGCTAACACTTGATCTTGTGCCTCAAATGCCAGGCATGCTTTCTAAACATACTATGAGTCCATGTAACCTATTTCAAACAAATGGGCTTAGTTGTCTCAAGAGTACTTGAAGCTCTTTGGAAGGTGCTTTTGGACAACATACCAACAATTTCATTGTTATTGTAATTTTTTAGTATGAAAGAAAACAATCAGCAGCAAGCGTTTGGACAGCAAGCGTTTGGATCCTTGATTTGTGAAATGAATGGAAAACAAAAGGGAGAGACAAAATGAAGATACAGAAGCTATGTTCTTTTAATTTGTTTGGCTGTGGTAAAAAATAATGGAAAAAACTTAATAGGTAACTCTCACAAGGAACATTTATTTTCTTGTTTGGTTACCAAGAAAATGATTAAGAAACACCTCTCTCTCATGCACATTTTATATATGATTTTGTTAAGAAATGTAAATCAGGCAAGTTTACTTAATTCTTAAGAAGTAGGGTACAAAAACTGTAAGGAAAAAATTACCCGGGCACGCGTGTAACAATATAGTGCCCCTTTTCCAAGTCATATATTGTCTTCAGTTGTGGTTTTTGACATTTCAGTAAAAAGAATGCCCCAAGAACACTAATTAAAAGCACCGCAAACAATGAGAAATAAGTGACTGCATCATTTCCAACAATCTCTCCCTCTCCTTCTCCCAGCTTGTGTCTTTCCAGTTGAAGGGGCTCCTGCGTGATTTGGAGGATAAAAGCTCCAAGAGTCCAGTCAAGGGGAATGACTCCAACCTGATTTGCAAATCCAATTCTGCATACAACAAATTTCTACCATCAAATTCTGATGCAATTATTTTGTTTTTGCAATGGACCTTAAATTTTAAACTAGATCGAAAGGGGGATTGCAGAAAAAGGGGGAACAGACCTTTTCCTTGAAATATTAACTCAACAAATGTGAAATGATACAATTGACAAATAACAAGCGAAGCATACAATCAAGTTGTAGTGGGTTCTCTCCTAAATGGCATAATACCATCCCATATAGCAAGATAGACAACGTAAACAAGTTGGAATGAAATGAAAGAAACAATTATTATTAAGTGTTGTGTTTTAGTAGTTTGCGGTTATTTGTATTATTTTATGTTAACATAAATACTAATGTGTAGAGGGGTTGCCCAGTTTTGTGTCAATTTAGCCATCAATCAATTCCTCTTCCTATTCTTTCTCTTTCTCATTTATTTCTCATTTGAATGTTTTGTTTTTTATTTTAACTAGATATCAGAGCAAACTTTTTTGTTTTCTCTTCAATTTGTTCCTATTGTTCATCTGACCTTGTATAAAAAATAAAAAAACCCTACCCCATTATGATTGATTAGGGTAAGGGATAGTCTCTACATTTTTATTTTCAAACTTTTTGGTGATGATCTGTTTGGTTTTTCAAATTTTTTCTATTTTTGGCTTTTTAGAGTCACGTTTTGCGATCAGCTCATTTTTTCCAGATATCCTCAGATGGACCCTTGAATCTCTTTCCAAGTGTACCAATTTAGTCTATATGGTCCCTTTGCAAAATCTTTGAGATTTCATGCGTTTTTTGGATTCGTATAGCTTCAGTTTGTTCTTTTTCGTAGACCATGGCTTCTAGTAGCAAACTTTGCTATTTTTCTATTTTTGGGCTTCCAGGAGTTTGGGCTCCCTTCCTTTTTGCATCATTGGTTCACATTTCATTGTTTTCTGCTATCTCTTGAGCTCTACTTGTACCGTGGCCTTTGAACCAACTGTTTTCCAGTGACAGTTTTGGGTTGGTTTATGAGTTTTGGGCATGATGGACACTTGCAAGACTTCTGGTAGCAGTTATGGGTCGTGGAGGAACTCTTGGAGACTCTTTTTATTTGTCTGGTGAAGTTGGATGGTAGCAATTATTTAACCTGGTCTTGTTCTTATAGTTTAGCTATTACGGCTCAAGACTTTATCAGATATATCACAGGGGCTAGTAAGGAACTAGGGACAGATGGACCAACTCGAGAGAAGTGGTGTTCAGAGAATACGCTGGTTATGACTTGGTTGATTAATTCAATGCAACTCACTATTAGCCGTATCTTCTTACTACCAAATACTGCTCATAAAGTTTGGACAACAACAACACGGACCTATTTACAAAGGGATAACAATGCTTACAGCCTCAGGCCTATGACTTACAAAAGAAGATATGTGCGCTGAGTTAGATTGATCGATTTATTGCTTAAGTACTATGTTGAGTTGAGTAGTTTGTGGAAAGAAATTTATTGCACCCTTGCACCTGCTGAGTATTGGATTTGTTCACGCTTGAAATGCATTTTGAACTTGTTTTGTGCCACCGTTCACGCTTGAAATGCATTTTGAACTTGTTCAGAGAATACGCTGGTTATGACTTGGTTGATTAATTCAATGCAACCCACTATTAACCGTATCTTCTTACTACCAAATACTGCTCATAAAGTTTGGACAACTGCAACACGGACCTATTTACAAAGGGATAACGATGCTTACAGCCTCAGGCCTATGACTTACAGAAGAAGATATGTGCGTTGAGTTAGACTGATCGATCTATTGCTTAAGTACTATGTTGAGTTGAGTAGTTTGTGGAAAGAAATCTATTGCACCCTTGCACCTGCTGAGTATTGGATTTGTTCACGCTTGAAATGCACTTTGAACTTGTTTTGTGCCACCGTTCTGGAGTCATTATACAAGAAAGGTTCGGTTAATCACTTGTTTGAGTTCTCGCCTTCCAACCCAGATTTGGTAGCTTTCCCCTTTGGCTCACATCTAAAAAAATAGCTTAGTATCCACATTAGCAGCACTTGGGATGATTTTAGGCGCACTCTATTCCCTTCGGCTACATAATCGTCGTTGCTGGAAATTTAAAACTCAGTTTCCTCCATAAATTCTCTGATCTAAATGGCAGGAAAGTTTCCTTATTTATACCTTTTCTTGTTGGAGAGGTGACCGTCCATTAAACTACCAAAGAAAAAAGAGTAAATCAATGTGATCATGACATTGTAGTTTTTACGAGGGGACGGATGTGACTTCCCTCGGTTTGGGTGGTATAGCCCGTTGTAGAAGTCCTCCCCTTTTTGGATCCATTTCTTTAGTTTTTAGGGAGACAAAATTGAACTTTACTATACTAATAAAATAAGACTCATGCGGGGGTGTTCACCTTTTTTGGCATGATTATTATCAAAATTTTCAAGTTGTATATTCACATGATGCAATTACATTTTAGGTAATCGTGGAGAAGAGCAAGCTCACGATTTTCTTGCTGGCTTGAATATGGAGTATGATCAGATTTGGATTCAAGTTTTAGGTCGCCATCCTTTTCCCATAGTGCAAGAAGCTTAAGCTTGTGTTCAGCAGGAGTAGAGCTGATGCAGTGCTATAGTGCATCCTCTTATTCAAAACCAATCAACTTTAGTTGTCTTCTGTTTTTCGAGATGGCCGATCGAGCTAATCCAAGTTTGGTAGCAAGGGACCTATTGTTGAATGAAACCTTTTACACT
>JAULJZ010000002.1:1421803-1444277 GCA_032270985.1 Heliamphora pulchella | reverse complement strand
GTTTGTGTCGACACTAACTTTGATACCGGAAAGATAACTTCATGACACTGTTAGGGGGTCAAACCATTTGTTCAAAGGGGTTGACACAGTTGATGTGATTCAAGTATACTTTATTTTAAAAGTGTTTAACTTATTTTTTACTTGAGTTTAACACAAAATATTCTCATGCAAGAACACTTAGGTATTTTAATCTTGTTGAGAGATAAGTCATTTTCTTTTTGCTAAGGTGTCAAATCATTTGTTTAAAATGTGTTAACACTTTTATTTTAGAAATATAAAAATATTATCCTTTTAAAGTCATTTATTCTTAGAAAATAAATTATAAAAATCATCAAAATCAAAATAAAATGTCCTTGGGCTAAAAACTTTATAATAGTATGTCCCTCGGGGGGTAATGAAGATCATTTTCTCATAGTTGATGCCGAGCATGGCTACTTGGTGATAGCCTTGGTATGCGTCTAAAAACCTCACCCATTGGTGTCCTGCAATTGAATCCACCAACTAATCAATCTTTGACAGGAGAAAGCTATCTTTGGGGCAAATTTTGTTGAGACTAGTGAAGTCATGCATGCCCTCCACTTATCATTCTTTTTTTAACCACAGAAGTGCTGGAAAGCCAATAAGGGTACTAAACTTCTGTAATGACATTTGTTTCTAAAAGCTTGCTCACTTCTTCGGCCACCGCCTCAGCGTCGTGGGGGGCCGAACGTCTACTGTGATGCTTTACCGGCCAATAAGCTGGGTTGATATTTAAGGCGTGGCATATGAAGGCTGGATCAATGCTGGCCATGTTGTATGGGGTGCAAGAAAATACTTCGATGTGGCTTTCCAAGAGTTAGAGCAGTATTGCTTTTTTATGTTTAATCATAGTGGAGCTAAGCAAGAAAAATTCTCTGAATCTTTAGGTCGATCGAGATCGATTCCAGGTTTTTGATGACCTTATCCTTAACCATTCCTCCAACATTTTCAAAGGTGGGTTGATTTAGGACTTCAATAACCCGAACCTGCTTAGTGGGAGCTCAGTCTTGAGGGCAGCAACGAAATATTGTTTGGAGGCAACCTAGTCTCTGTGTATTACTTCCACTCTGTTGCTGGTTGGATACTTTAACATCTAGTGATATGTTGAGTGGACGGCTCTCATCTTGTGCAACCACCTTCGGGCCACAATTGCATTGTAGGCTGAAGGCACATCCACTACAAGAAAATTGGTTAGAACCTCAATCATTCCGGATTTGATCGGCACGGCTACGCGTCCCAAAGGCCATACTGGTTGTGAATTGAAACCGATGAGTGGGGTGGGAGGCAGAGTCAGGTTCTTCTCCTTTAGGCCGAGCTTCTTGAAAAGATCATAATACATGATCTCGGTCGAACTTCGTTGGTCCACGAGTATTTTCTTAACATTGAACCCTAGAAGGTTTAGGGGAAATACCTGGGCATCGTTGTGGGGGTTCTACATCTTTTTGAATCATCCTCAGTGAAAGAGATTTTCTCAGCACATGGCTCGACTCTAGGCCTTTTATTTCCAAATTCTACCTTCATAATCACCTTCATATGGTGTAGCTTCTATGTTTAACCTCGGATTATATTTTTTTGATCTAGATCCATTAGGCCTTGAATCATGTTGATGACGCCTTGGTGGGCAACACGGGGTGTTTAGTTGGCATGAAGGGCTTCAGCTGGCCTTTATATGGTGGCACCTAAGTCTAAAAATTCCCCGAGGTGTCCCTGCTTAACTAGATTCTCCAAGTGCTGCTTGAATGCCTTATGTTCGTTAGTCTTGTGCCCTTTCTCCTTGTGATATGAATACCTCCACTTAACCCCTTGTTTATGACTGCGTTGATGGCTTCTTCAGACATTCTTAGAGGCTAGACGAAGTATAGTCTGTCTCTGATATGAGGAAGGACTCCTTAAAGATCGTGTTAACCACCTCCTTTAAATTCGGAGTCTCGGTCCCTAACCTAATTAGGCAACTCATACCATCCCTCATTGGTTTCTTGTTCGGCCTTGCCGGGCTTGAGCCTTCCTCATTCCCCATGGTCGACATCCTCTTCAACTTTGACGTATTGCTCCAACCTGGTCATGAGATCATAGACGTCTTTGGGCGGCTTCTTGGTGAGGAAAGCTTGTAGTTTGCTTTCTGGAATGATGCCATGCTTGAATGAGGCAACGACTAACTCTTCAATACAATGGTCGACGTTGTTGTACCTTTCCTAATATTCTCACAAGGGCTCTTACTTTCATCTTCTTAATGCTAACATCGAATCAATCTCTTTAGGTATCTTGGTGTTTTTAACAAAGCGTACCACAAAGCTGGATAGAACTTTCTAACTTGCCACCAACCCGGGGGAAGCCAATCAAACCATCATAGTTCATTTTTTTTAGGTTGGGGGGAAACACTTTGCACATCAATGCATCATTGCCACTCCATAGAGTCATCATCTACCTATAGTGGCTTATGTGTGTATGGGTTTGACCGTCCATTGTAGGAATTGAACTTTGGCAAGGTAAAGCTCGTCGGACGCTCGGTCATCTCCACATGCTTGGCGAACATGAAGGTTATCAATTTTTCTTGGTAGCTTAGCCTCAGTGGGCACCCTTGCCTCTTCGAGAGCCACTCCCTAAGATCTGTTCTTGCTTGGGTAGTCGACTGAGCACCTTCATGTTTTTTTGGTAGTCCTCAATCGGTGTCTGCCTTTGTGGGGGTGTAATTGCTCCCTTCGTCACTCAAGCCCGGGTGGATTGTCATGAAATCCTTCACTATCCGTCCAATCTCAGGGTCCATCTTTGGCCTCTTCGATGTGGGACTTTGTGTCCTGTGTCCAGTGGACTTTGACTCTCCATAAAGGAAGGGGCTTTTTGGTGGAACTGGTACTTCATGCTCCTTGTTTTTCAGGGCAGCCTTAAGCTTCATGATCTCCATTCCCATCGTGTAGAGAGCTGCCTCCCTGGTGAGGTCGTCTTCCAAAGATCTTGTGGATTCACAGAGGGATCTCTACTTCGCTCTCCTCATGTGTTGGCAAGATCAACATTAGTTTTCAAGAGTTTGCGCCGCGTGATCATCTAAAACGGATACCACCTTCGAAGGGGTTGCCATGAAATGTTCCCAGTATGGTTTTTGCTAGATTTTCACAAATGGCGTCAAATGTACAAGGGTCAAACCATAGGAACTTTTGAGTTGAGTTGGTCGGATTCAGTCTAATGGAACCTCTAAGCGAACCCAAGTTCTCTACACAAGGTGAAAACTATGAACTAGTCGACGACGAATACCGAAAGCCACTATGACGATCAAGTTAAAATGAGCTTTAATGGAAATATGTAGAGATGAAATGAACAAAGTTACTCCTATGGAATGTTATCTATGTGTCCTAATGCTTTGAGCTTAGCCTCCTTTTATAGGGGCTGGTTGATGTTTTCCTTTTGGGGACTCATGATGGGCTAGTCCCATTATGCATGCAGATAGGTAGGTCGAACTCATATAGCATGAGATGGTGTGTAACAGTGGTTGTAGGGTCCCAGTCTAATAACCATTAATATTTTTAGCTTGGTCAAGTTACCATCACTAATGCTCAGCGCTCGGCTACAATACCATCATTAAAGATGTCAACTCGGACTTGGAAGTCTTGTTCGTACTTCGGGTAGTAGCTCAGTCACTCATATTTGGCTCAGCTCATCATATATGTTATGGCTTATTCTATGACCTACTCTCATTGGCCCATCCAAACACGACTTCTTATCCTAGGCCCATGGGCTATAATGGACCCAACCCCCTTCAATAATTATTACTTGAGCACATCACATCAATATGCTGGTCTTTTTTAAAATAACTCTTGAAGCAAGTCTAGTTGGTAGGGATAGCAATTTATCTCCGTTCCTGCCCTACCCCTGCATCCTTTTTCCTATTTCATATGAATTTTCTTTGCCCCCGTTAAGAAATTGGTAGGAAATGACATTTGTTTCCCAGCCATGTTTCCCCTTCCTGCTCTTGATTAATTTAATTAAATAATATATATACATATATATATATATATATATAAACTTGTATATAAATTTTTTAACATTATAATAAATCTAAAATATATAAACTTGTATATAAATTTTTTAACATTATAATAAATCTAAAATATAAAAATATTATGTTTACTTTTTTATTTTTTACTTTCATTTTTTAAATTTTCTATCTCTTTAATTTTAATTATTGATTAATATTATTATTTTAATAACTTATCATGTAATTTTTATTAATACTAATCCATTTTAAAGTTAAAAAATATTTCTCGTCGTGGCCTGCCTTGCATCTACCCTGATTTTTTGTTTTCTTGCCCCCACTCTTATAATAAATAGGGTGGGAACGAGAAAAGTCATTCCCGCTCCACTCTATTGACATTTTTTTTAGAAGAGAGAGATATTTATTGATTAATATTAAAAGTCGCAGCCTCTTTACATAAAATTGGGAAAGCCCATTTAAGATATAAATCATTCCATAACCACCTATCATCAACGCTTAATGCAATTTTTGCAAACTCATGAGCCAATCTATTCCTCTCTCAACTCGTATAGACACACATCTCATGAGAAAAATCTGCTAAAAGCCATTTACAATCCCTTATGATATTACCTATAGCCGAATAATCTTCCATGAGCTTGTTTATAGCATTGACAATATTGAGACTATCACTCCTCACCTCACAGCTAGTTATGAACATATCCTTAGCAAGTCTTATTCCATAAAGGATAACAAGAGCTTCAGTGGCCTCTAATGAGCTCCAACCCAGTAGTCTTTGTTATAGGCCAGTCACAAAGCTGCTTCTCTAATATTTGATGATAACTCGTAGGCCTCCTTCCCTTTTCTTTGTGTTGCACGCATCATCTACATTGATCTTGTAAATTCCTTGGTAGGTGGGATTCGATTTAGAGTGGTCTTGCTAAATGTAGCATTCATGCTATTGAAATCATTGGCATTTGCTTCTATATAATGAGATAACATTTCTTTTGCTTGTGTAATCATTAGTTCAACTTGTGCAATTTTACTTGAGAAAACAATAGAGTTTCTTTCATTCAAGATTGCCTAAGCGACGTCTCCAAACTGGCCGTTTACTTCTTTATTTTGTGTGAGAATTATCTCCCGTACCCAATTATGGAACTTACCCATTGGAAGATCTAGAAAATGGTTCAAATTCGTTTCATTCCAAATCTCTTTAGCCTTTCCAAATCTCCATTGACATTTCTCATGCGCTAAATTTCACAATTATTAGTGTACTTAATAGTATACTTACTTTTTATTGTTGTTCTACCCAATATGTGTTGTCGACTCATTACCGTCGGTCTTTGGTAACATGAGTGTTTAGAATTATAGAAATTAATAGTTTTCGGATTATTATTTGTAATAGAAGTTATAATTATTTGATAAATTTATTAATTTTTAATTAATTTTTTTTCTAACGTATAATAAAAATTATTGCAACACCCTAGGTGGCTTTTCGAGCTCTACTGTTCTGTGACTTCTCGTCATTTTCCGACCTCTACAGCCTCGCGTTATCTTCAACCTCTGTGAACTCTGCATTTATCTTCGGGTTTTGAACTCTGCAACCTATGAAGTAGGGTTTTAGACTCTACCCCCATATTTCTTCCATTTTTTGCGATTTTTTATGTGAACATCGTAATTTGACCATGAGAACAATGCCCTAGTTTTCCCTGATTTGATTTTCAATTTTCCCCGCTTTGCCTAATTTGCAGTCTGAATCTGCTGTGAACATGAGAATTTTTCTGCGATTTTTGTTAAAGTGATCGATTCCTGCCTAATTGCTTCTAACTTCTGCTAAATTTTTCGCATTTTCGGTTGTAGTGCTTCTGATTACGATAATGTTGTTGTTCATTAAGTCTGTGAAATTGCTCTAAATTTTCCGTGTTTGTACGTGCAGTACTATTGAATATGTATTGTTACAATCTGGAATTTGTTAAGAGTCTCGTTGAATCTCCCATTTGTTTGATAAAAGTGCTTCTGCTGTTACAGTTTGTGTATTGCATCTGAAAAAGTATGAATTAAATATGGGCAACTCCAACACATGATATACACATATTGAGACATTCTCAAGAACTCTATAGCTGTCATTCAGTACATTAATATACACTATTTATTGTTCAAATTAGGAGAAACTTAGGGCTGTAGAACTTTGATGAAAGTTGATTTTTTATTTTTTCCCATAGATTTTTGGCGTGGAGAGACTTTAAAACTGAATGTAAGGTCAGCGGATGAATAGTAGATTGTTGCGTGTGTACTTTATTGAGAGACGAGAATTTTTTTTTGGTTGAGCTTTTTCTTTTTTAATGTTTGATTCTTTATAAACTACCATCCATTATTCGCAGCAACCTTGTTTCTTTGTTCAGCTACCTACTGTTTTCAAAGCATAAAATATGGCATTTTATAGAAGTTTGCATTGATCCATACTTGACAGAATATTATGTTTATGGAGTCCAGATTTTGTAATCTGTTGCTTTCTTTGGAAAAATAAAAGCTAGAAGGGCTTCAATAGAGGGAACACCAAGCGGGCGGTGCTCACTTTCTATAATAACACAGATAATATAGATTAATATATATGATAAAATTGCACGGCTAAGTAAAGACTGAAATATGGTTTGATAAGATTGCACACTTAAGAGAGAGAGAGAGAAGAATACCCACAATAAAATAAGCATAGAAAACATATAATACAGTTCTAGGATAGCCCAAAAAGAGAAACAAAGTGGAGTCTTTTAGTTTGCAGTCTGGAATTAGATCATTTTTAATTTTGGTTTCATTTTCTAAGCAACAATCAAACCGTTAGGAATTGAGGCATTCAAGAATAAAAATAGTTTCTAAAATTCTCTACTTATGGTATTGAGTAAAATAGCATGCCTTTTGTGTTGCTTTGCATGTAATATATGGGCATCTAAATATGTTTATTCATGCATATAACTCCATACGTACTTATGTAATTACTTAAATCTCTGAATAGGTACGCGATGGATTGCAAACTCTTCTCTGTTCTACAACTTATGGCTGGATATATCATTTTCAATTTTTAATGCCTTTCATCTATTCTTATCCTAGCTCATCGATCCCACTGGGTTAATATATTGCATGAATATTTTGAGTATGTTTGTTATCACTTGGGAAATGCGATTATTTTCTCCTTAACTGTTAAAGTAAAAATTGGTAAATGAACTTATTAAATGTTTAATTGTGGCTACTTTTTTTCTCTTAGCTGTTGATTAAAGAGTAATTTCCTGTAGGCTCTATTTTAGAATGCTTTTTTGTAAAGCATTTTAACATGTGATTAAAATTTTCGAATGATCCAATGTAGTTGTCTTCCTTTCTCTTACGCACACACACACACCCAATGCTTGAACAGTGAGAAGGTTTATCAAATCTCCCAGATATCCAGATATTTTCTATGTTGAGTCACTTCTGCTTCTTCTGAGCTTGATATTGATCAAGTATTCACGTCATTGATAATAATATCAATGCTGAATTTGGTCACTTGCACATTGCAGATAGAGACAGATAATTAGAGGATCCTGCCAATGTTTTAATGTTCTTGGAAGTTGCTTCCTCGGTGAAAGTCATTACATTGACTCACAAGATTATTTGGACCACATCTGCTTCAATTCTATAGTGTTGTCCCAAAACCATATGACGCCACTCATATTCTCTTCATCCTCTATAATACCCCCTTTTCATATTAACCAGTTTAAAGGCAGTTCTGCCTCCAAGCCAAACTTTACTTTTGTTCATTGCAATATTCCACAAGTATTCCCTTCTTTTGGCAAAAATATCCATCCAATTTTCAAAAACAGACCACCCAACACTTCAAGGTCTATAGCCAGAGAATGTTTGAACTCCAATTATGTGTTGTTTGGTGAGGATAACTCTATCACATATGATTGGAAGGACCAACAAGAAGGAGACATTGAAGATATGGGATCACCATGGGAAGGGGCAGTTGTTTATCAGAGAAACCCTTCAATCTCACATGTGGAGTACTGCACGACCTTAGAGAGACTGGGGTTACAAAAAGTTTCAACAGAGTTTTCAAGATCTCGGGCTTCTGTGATGGGATTACGAGTCACGAAAGCTGTAAAGGATTTCCCACTTGGAACACCTGTTCTAATATCGGTTGATGTAACAAGGAAAAGGCAGAAATTGAGGCTTGATGGGATTGTGCGAACAGTTATCACCCTTGCTTGCAACAGGTATTCTATAACTTTTTATCTATTTAACACTCTTCCCCCACCCACACAAACAAGCAAACCCCGTTTTCCAGCATATGTTTCTATAACTTCTGATTCGGTTCTTCCTGTTATTTCGTTCGATGTGCCTTGTTTCTCATTTTCTAACTATAGCTGAAGAGAATTTTTGAAAATAAAAAAATCTAGTACTATAATTTTATAGAGCTGAATGAGCAATCTACATAACTTCAACTTGCTGTATACTTAGAGCTGAGCGTTTAATGCTTAAATTTGCCTTTTAAGGTTGAAATCCAAAACCTCATTGAACTAATTAGGATTTATGAAAGGTTTAGTCCTGCAAACGCAAGATTCATACCATTTTTGAGTGGTATGTTTTGAACTGGTAGCTAAATTTACTTCCAAACAAGCGCACTGACAGCACTATTTTTTATCTTTTCATTTCCCAAGCAATTAGAAGCGAAATCAAGTTACTTCTGATCATCTTGTTGTAAAAGCGGGAAAGCCTTTTGGTAGCTAAGTGCTTTGCTTACGTGTTGTTATTGTAAGAGAGCTGACAATTTTATATATTGATTCGCGCTAATAATGATTACGTGGGTCCCCCAGTTGTCCTTTCCAATTTCAACTGTCATTCTCGTCGCTGACACAAACTGCAATTTGAGAAGATGACTTAGTCAGAATTCATATTCAAATAACCCTGACTGGAATATATATATATATATATATATATATATATATATATATATTTGGAGGGGGTTATTTTCTGTAATACTGTTACATGCTTTTTAACTTGAAGGCGGAATGGATTATTTAATGGCAACAGCCAGGTGTTTTGTGAGTTCTGAGTTGGTACAATTGAGATAAGATCAGTAATGGTGGGTGGATGCATGAAAGCGTGGATGCAGTGAAAGTTGTATGAAAATGGCGGTTGTGGAACTGAATTGAGCATGATTATGGTTCCAAGTTGGGGTCTGTATGGGGATGATATAACAATAATCAATTCGGCAAGGCAGGCATGTATGTCCTGTATTCTTGCGAGGGATAAGCATATATATGTTGGCGATGAAAAGGAGGAAAGGTTGGAGGTTGCCTTCAAAATTTTAATTTGGTAGACACAGAAAGGTATTTAAACTAGCTTATTCTAATCGTGGGAAAACAGTATGATACGATTTATGTCCTAAAACCTGTTGAACTGAATATTCTAGTTGATGAAAGGCTGATGGTGATAATGACGACGAAGGTTCATAGAAGGCAGGAAACACCACAGCCATTCTCTGTCTTATTCTTAGTGGAAGGCATATTGAGAAAATCTTTTAGTTCTCAGCACTACTTGAATGTTCTTTAATGGGATCGCCTCCCGAACTCTCCTCTCCTTCTTCCCGAGCATCAAAAGAATGAGCCAAAACCAAACAAGCAAGCCCAACGCCTAAGGAAGAACGGGTACTTCAAATAAGTGATTTTATTGATGATGTCACTTAATTTTAGACCATTTTGTTTTTTTTTTCCTGAAAAAAGACTATTTATGACTTGACTTGGTTACTGTTATGGTGACTCGGCTATAGTCAGACTCTGACCTAAGTACATGGGTTAATATTGATTTGTGAGCCCAACTAACAAAACTACCTGATTAATATTTTGGGGTGAAAAAGAAACTCAGTTCATGAAGCTCCCGCACTCTGGGAGATGTAGAATGTACATAGCCTTATCTCAACAAGTGAAGAGGCTGTTTCTGTGAACGAGCAGCTTAGTGCATGAAACTGCATGAGACTCCTGCACTGCAGAGTATGAGAAAAGCTTCGAAAGTACATTCTAATTCCATTTTGTCGTTTTTGAATATTCTAATTTGATTCCTTTCACTAGTTATTAAATTTGTGAAAAGATTGGTTGTTCTTGAACCCATCAAAATGGATTTGTGTTTGGATAATTTTCATTTTATGAAGCACGGATATGGACACGGATACGAACACAAGACATGACAATTTAAAAAAAAAAATCAGGACATGGAGACAGAGGGGATATAGAATTTATATATATATATTTACTTCATGTTTAGGGCTTGAATAATGATTGGTATATTTAAGGCTTGAACACCGATCAGTATATTTAAGGCCTAAACAACGATCAGTATGTTTAGGGTTTTATTTCATCAGTTTTTCAATTTAGTTAATAAGTTTCAAATAATTATTATTAAACTGTTAGGATCTGTAATAAAATGATTAGCTGGAGGTGAATTGTAATAAAATAGTTAGTTGGAAGTTAGGAAATGGGATTCCGGTAGTTAGTTAAGAATTAGTTAGCTGCATTTGAAAGTTAGTTAGGACAAAGGGGCAGTTAGTTAGGCACCTGAGCTGGGAGGCTTTATAAACGGGAAAACAGGGGAGAACAGGGGGTAATTTTTTGGTCAATTCAGTTGTAATAAACACTTCATTTTTCAGAGAATTCGTTCTTTTTAGTCAGAATCTTATCATTTGGTATCAGAGCCTTCGGTTCTTGGCCGGTGAAGGATTAAAATGGCAGATGGAACTAGATCACAGGAATTGAGGCGCATGGAGGATTCCATCAAAAACTTAAGAGAAAGCTCGGAATAGCACGGGGAAGCCATTGATGACATTAAGCAACTATTGGCAAGCATGATTGTGAAATATGTTCAAATTGCTAGCAAGATCTTGAGCGCACCATCAGAGCATGGGGAAAACTCCAACACGACACCCGCAGGTAACTGAAATCGCTCAAATTCAATCAATTCAAGATTCGCAAAGGTAGACTTTCCAAGATTCAATGAAGAAGATCCCTCGGGCTGGATTTATAAATGCGAGAGATTCTTCGAGGTTAACCAAATCGAAGAAGTTCAGAAGGTTATAATTGCGTCGTTGCATCTGGAAGGGAAAGCATTATTGTGGTTTCAGTGGTTTGAGAAGACATGTGCCAACAGATGGGTTTGGAGAGAATTTTCTAAGTCTATAGTTCAAAGGTTTAATCCCAACCCTTATGAAGATGTTGACAAAACTCAAGCAGATCGGTGATGCCAAGGCATTTCAAGAGAATTTCAAACAGTTAGCCAACAAAACATCTGGGCTACTGGAGAGTTTTTATGTGAGTTGTTTAATTAGTGGGCTCAAGAAGAGATTAAAAAAGGGGTGCAAATGTTTCGACCAGAAAATCTCACTTAGGCCATTGATCTTGCTAGGTTGCAAGAGGAAAGTTGTGAAGCCATTAGCAGGAGAAACAAGCCAGTCATGAACCCGAAATTCAGTTATAGTGGAGAGCACAAGGTAAGTAATCCGGGTACACCTATTACCACTAACAAGTTAAACATTCCTATTAAGAGATTATCCGGTAAAGGTTGGGAAGAAAGAAAAGAAAAAGGGCTTTGTTTCAATTGTGATGAGAAGTATGTGAGAGGGCACATTTGCAAGAAATGACAATTCTACTTATTGGAAGCTGAGCCAGATGAAATGAAGGAGGAAGAACAACTAGATGAAGATTCAAACGATCAGCCGAATGATCAAAATACTAAGGAAGAGGATGAAGAAATGGTGATTTCCCTTCATGCCTTGACAGGCAATACTTTCTATAGAACTATGAAGGTTAGAGGTAATATCAAGAAAAGACTTGTAATGATCCTCATAGATTCAGGGAGTACTCATAATTTCTTAGACCCACATGTTGCGAAAAGGACTAGTTGTGAGGTGCATCCTACATTTCCTCTAACAGTTTCTGTGGCTAATGAGGAAAAGTTAAGTAGCACTGCAGAATGTAAAAGTTTTAGTTGGAAAATGCAGGGCACTCAATTTCATACTGATATGAGAATTTTGCCATTGGGATACAGTGGCTATCAACGCTTTGGACCAGTGGCTATCAACACTTGGACCAGTAACTTGGGATTTTAAAAACCTAACTATGGAATTCAAATGGCAGGTAAGAAGGCATGTTTTGAGGGGTAGTAACCCTGGGGAACTCAAATTAGTTCACTGCACCAACTATAAGAAACTAATGCAAAAAAAAAAACCACAAGGAGCAGTAGCCCAATTGTTCATGATACAGACAACTCAAGCAATCGACTCAACATCTCAGGACATGGAAGATATATTACAACAATTCTCTGATGTATTTGAAGAACCAAAAAGCTTGCCTCCATCAAGATCACATGATCATCAGATACCATTGAAGCCAGTAGCTGAATCAATCAATGTAAGACCTTACAGGTATCCATATATCTAGAAAAATGAAATAGAAAAGTTAGTCCAAGAAATGCTCTCTACTCGCGTTATAAGGTTTAGTATCAGCCCATTTTCAACCCCAGTTCTGTTAGCAAAGAAGGATAATACATGGAGATTTTGTGTAGATTACCGAGCCTTAAATACAGCAACAATTAAGGATAAATTTTCCATTCCCATTATAGATGAACTTCTTGATGAATTATATGGGGCTTGCTATTTTGCCAAGTTGGACCTCAGGTCTGGTTACCATCAGATAAGGGTAAATCCTTTGGACATACATAAAACAGCTTTCAGGACACATGATGGGCGCTTTGAGTTTTTGGTTATGCCTTTTGGGTTAACCAATGCCCCATCCACATTTCAGTCACTAATGAATGACATTTTTAGGCCTTTTTAAAAGAAATTCATCTTGGTTTTTTTTTATGATATCCTCATTTATAGTAAAAATTGGAAAGATTATCTCAACCATGTAGAGATTACTTCACAGTTTTTGAGAGTTAATCAATTATATGCCAAGAGATCTAAATGCTCCTTTGGACAGACTGAGATTGATTATCTGGGTCACATGATTACGGCTAAAGGGGTGGCTGCTGATCCAACCAAGGTCCAATGCATGAAGCAATGGCCTGTCCCAACCAACATCAAATCTCTTAGAGGATTTTTGGGCCTTACTGGGTACTATAGGAGATTTGTCCAAGATTATGGAAAAATTTGTCAACTTCTCACAGATTTATTAAAAAAGGATTCTTTTCGGTGGAACCAGCAAGCTGAAACAGTTTTCAATAAACTCAAAGTCCTGATGACCCAGACTCCTGTTTTGGCATTACCAGACTACAGCAGGGAGTTGTGATTGAATGTGATGCCTCAGCAAATGGCATAAGGGCAGTCCTCATGCAAGGAGGGAAACCAGTTGCTTTTTTGAGTAAATCCTTATCACCCAAAAATCAGGCCTTGTCCACATATGAGAAAGAACTGCTGGCTGTGGTAACAGCAGTCCAAAAGTGGGGACATTATTTGTTGGGTAGATACTTTATAATCAAAACAGATCACCACAGCCTTAAATACCTTCTGGAGCATAGGATTTCAATCCTTTCTCAGCAAAAATGATTAGCAAAATTATTGGGTTTTGATTATGAAATTGTTTATAAAGTTGGAAAGGAGAACTTGGTGGTTGATGCACTTTCAAGATTAAAGGAAGGATAGAACTCAGCTTGCCTCGACCTTCAGCAAAATAATCCAGTAAGCTTGAATGCCTTATCAATACTACAGCATAGTTGGGTGGAAGAATTGAAGGACAGTGTGTCAAAGGATTTAGAATTACTACACCTTATACAAGAATTGCTTCATGATAATCACCCCAATTCTGGTTATGCATGGGAAAATGGCCTGCTAACCTATAAAGGCAGGTTGGTAGTGGGAAAAGATGCAGCTTTGAGAAGCAAAATTCTGCAAGAATTCCATGATTTTGCTATTGGGGGGCACCCAGGTATATAACCAAGACTTTCCAGAGGCGAAAAAGGGCTTTTTACTGGAAAAGAATGAAGAGGGAAATTCATATCCATATCAGTCAATGTGATATCTATCAAAGAATGAAGACTGAGAATATAAAGACACCTGAATTGCTACAGCCTCTACCCATTCCACAAGCTAACTTGTCTGACATAGCTATGGATTTTATAGAAAGCCTACCTAATTCTCAAGGCAAGAATGTCATTTTGGTAGAAGTGGACAGGCTGAGCAAGTATGCTCATTTCCTAGCTCTATCTCATCCATACACAGCTACTGAGGTAGCTAGAATTTTTCTTGACAATGTCTACAAGTTGCATGGTTTGCCTACAAGCATAGTCTCTGATAGGGATCCAGTGTTCACCAGCAGATTTTGGAAGGAGCTCTTTGCTCTTTTGGAGGTTAAGTTGAATCTTAGCTCCAGTTATCACCCTCAAAGTGATAGCCAAACCGAAGTTCTCAACAGGTGCCTTGAGAATTGTCTCAGATGTATGGTAGCTGACAGGCCTAAAAGTTGGGCAAAGTGGTTGGCTCTTGCAGAATGTTTGTACAATACCGTATTCCATTCGACAACAAAAGTGACTCCATTTGAAGTGGTATATGGTTAAGCCCCACCTCATCCCAGCCAAATTTAGTTGAAAGGGTCAAATGTGGCTGCGGTGGATGACATATTTCGAGACAGAAGAGTAATGATGCAATATTTGAAGGGGCATTTACAGCAAGCCCTGAACAGAATGAAGAAATTTGCGAATAATCACAGGTCTACTTGGGAGTTTGAGGTAGGGGATTGGGTGTATCTCAGGCTTCAACCATATAGGCAAACCCCTGTGGCTCTCAGAAGAAATTTCAAGCTCTCTCCTAGATATTTTGGCTCTTATCAGATTTCTCAATGAATTGGGGAGGTGACTTATAAACTCCAACTGCCTGAGGATGCTAAAATTCATCCTGTGTTTCATGTTTCTTGGTTAAAGAAGCATTTGGGTCAACATGTCAGGGTTCAACAGCATTTGCCTCTTACTGATCAGGAAGGCAAAATGAAGGTGGAGCTTGTTGCTATTTTGTACAGAAGGTTGGTGAAACATGGAAATCAACCAGTGCCTCAGATACTCGTTCAATGGTCGAATTCATTTCAGGAAGATGCTTCGTGGGAAGACTGGGCATTCATCGAGAAGAATTTTTCACAATTTCAGCCTTGAGGACAAGTCTTTTTCGAAGGGGAAGGAAATGTTAGGATCTGTAATAAAATGATTAGCCGGAGGTGAATTGTAATAAAATAGTTAGTTGGAAGTTAGGAAATGAGATTCTGGTAATTAGTTAAGAATTAGTTAGCTGCATTTGAAAGTTAGTTAGACAGATGGGCAGTTAGTTAGGCACCTGAACTGGGAGGCTTTATATACGGGAAAACAGGGGAGAACATGGGGTAATTTTTTGGTCAATCCATTTGTAATAAACACTTCATTTTTCAGAGAATTTGATCTTCTTCTTAGTTAGAATCTTATCATAAACATTCGAAAATTCTTTTTAAAATCCACTTGAGCCTCGGCCGTGTCCTTCAGTGTGTTTATTATTGGACACGTGTGTCCAATGCCATGTCTTGGATTTAAAAAAGAAAATAGGGATGTCACGTGGTGTGTCCGTATTCGACACGGCTACTACACCTATTTTGGTGTGTATGTGCCTCCGACCAGCTATCCTATGAAGTAAGTTGCATTGGGATGGAGGGCTTGCATGTTCTTGCCTAGAAAGGTGCCACTGAGGTTTTATCCAAAAATGTAAATTCTAGACTGAGAAATTGGTTGGGTAGCGGAGTTCTCCATTTAATGGCACTGTAGATGGTCACTAATTATGCTTTATTAGGTTTGGACGTTGTGTTTGCTGGCCCGGACATTCAATAACTTTTCATCCACTAATTTCCTCCATGATTCTCCACCTGCTGTTTTTCTTTTTCGAAAGCATAAACTCATGGGTTGCAACTGGCATATATTTTCTTCTTTCCTACATCAATTAATATTGGCAGATGATGACATATTGAATGATGCAGCGATAGAAGTAGAAGAAATAAGATTGATCGGGCATTGATATCTAAAGGAATTTCAGAGAAATTTTGGTCTGTCTCCCTTATTTATGTTTTTGATATAACATATCGCAAAACCAGAAAGAAAACTATTTTATCTAGGTCTATAATATGGTGGTTTGCTCACTATCTAGCAC
This sequence comes from Heliamphora pulchella, assembly GCA_032270985.1. Classification (NCBI taxonomy): domain Eukaryota; kingdom Viridiplantae; phylum Streptophyta; class Magnoliopsida; order Ericales; family Sarraceniaceae; genus Heliamphora; species Heliamphora pulchella. The sequence goes on along the minus strand of JAULJZ010000002.1, from coordinate 1,428,117 downwards.
ACTGACTCCCATTTCTGAATTCTTGATATTTGCCCTTCAAATGGTCGCAAACCATAATGGGAAGATCTCTTTTCATACAAATTTCTACACTTTCTTTTTTGGTGACTTGGACAATAGAATGTACACTCCTAAAATCGGCCTGGTCTGCTCTTGAGATTCCTTTCACAGAATAATGAAATTTATGTTATTTGTTGTTATTTTCCGTGTACAGACTCTCTTTTGTTTTGTGTTGAAGGTGTGGGGAGCCGACTGCCAAGGGCATATTCTCTAATTTCTCACTTTTGCTCACTGAAGAACCGATTGAAGAACCCGAGACTATTAACATGGGAGTGATCTTTGGAGAAGACAAATTCAGGACTTCTGGGACTAGTGAAGACGAAGACCATGATGAGGCTTCAATTGATTTGGATGATCGGCTGTATTTTCCTTCTGGAGAAAAAGTGATTGACATTTCAAAACACGTAAGGGACATGGTGCATGTCGAGATCACCATTGATGTAGTGTGCGATCCCGGGTGCAAAGGTCTGTGTCTCAAATGTGGTTCAAATCTCAACACTTATACTTGTATTTGTCGTGAGCAGGAGGCACCAGAGGACAGTTATGGCCCTCTTGGAGGGTTGAGAGAGCAAATTCATAAAAACTGATGCTAGTTTGAAGTTATTGTGAAATTATTGAGGTATGTCGTTGAAATTATGCCCCCACCATTTTTAATCCCCCCCACCTCTCAATGTTTCTTTTCTCATGTTTTGGTTGTCTTTTTTGAATTTTTTTTCATATTTTGATTGGAAGAGTTTTTTCCTTCAGTTTCTTCCTAACATGGGTGCCCTACCCGGTGGCTTTCTTGCCTGGAACCTCAATCCAATTATTTGAATGGGCTCTATTTGGTGCCTTTTTTTCCTCCTCCCATTCTTGTTTGATAGTAGTAGTACAATTGGAACATAAAAGACAAGTCTGTGGAATACAAAAAATAAAATAAAAAAATTTGCCCTTCCTGTCCTACTTTTCATGGGTGATTCTGTCTTCATCTTAAAGAGTTATTCGACACCTACAAAATTATCCCCCCCTCCCCAAAAAACAAATAATATCCCTTACCTTAACCCCAACCCTAGAGCCGCTGCCCTCACTGCAGCCACCTGCCAACACCCTCAGCTCCTCTCCTTCCACCCCCACATCTCCTTGACCGCCTCCACCTCCTAGCCTCCCTCTCCGTCACCTCCTTCAACTGCCGCCCCCACCTACCCCGTTCTCCTGCGCCATCACCGCCACCGCTTTGCTCCCTCTCCCTCTCATTGTCGTGTTCTCTCCCTCCATCTTTTTCTACTCCCACCTCATCTCCCTCCTCGTCTTCTCATTCATCTTATCTTTTCATCTTATCTTTCTAGATCTGAAACTGAAGATCCTAGTTTCAAATTTGAAGAGGGGCTGTAGTGAAGGAGAGCAGGGGCTGCGGCAATAGTGGGGTAGTGGTGATGGCGAGTGAGAGGGTAGAGTGGGTGGTGGTTGAGAAAGGAGGAGGTGGTGGGGAGGGAGACGAGGGCGTGAGGGTGGTTGGGGAGGTGTGGTTATGGTGGGAGAGGAGTGAGGGTGCTGGCGCCCGACGGCCGTAAAATTAGGGTTAGGGTTAAGGTTGAAGGAAGGGATATCCTAGATGAAAAAACAGTTCTCTAGGTGTAGAAAGAATTTTTCCATGTGGTAGAAAGTGGTAGAAAGAATTTTTCATGGTGTCAATAGAATCACCTAATCTTCATAGGTAGAGAAACTAGGGATAATTTCGTTCGCCCTGCATGGCCCCCTCCAAATCTTACGGGCTTTCTTCACTTCCGCTAACATGTAGGGTGAGGGCGGTATTTAGTTATCCATCACAATTTTTTTTACTTTTGATTATATAAAATAAATATATTTATATGTATAAATATATATTTAAATTTATTTTAAAAAATATAAGAAAGTAAACTACAAAAATATTATATTTATTTCTCTTTTTTCATCTTTATTTTTTTTCTTTGTATTTTATTTTTAAATTATTCATCCACTATTATTATTTTTTAGTTACTATATTATCTTTAATTCATTAATATCACTTTTTAAAGTCTTGATTGGCAGCATTAGCTGTTTAGTTTTTTTACTAAAAATGCAAAAAAGTCAAGGTTACTTGTTTGGCAAAAAAATTTAAAAGTCAAAAAATTAAATCAAAACACAAACTCTTAAAATATTTTATTCAAATTCTCATCACTTTTAAAATATAATAATACATTTTATTTATAATTTATTTACTACCATTACTAATTAATTATAATTATTAATATTAAATATATAGAAAGGTAAATTTTTTTACTTTGAACAAAAAATAAAAAAAATTAGCTTTTTACCTATACAATCAATTTTAAAAAAGTTAACTTAAAAATTAAGTTATTAAACGATCTATTTGCCCAATTTAGCTTTTTGGCTAAAAATGTAAAAAAGTAAAAAAGTTAATTTTTAAGTTAGTTACTAATCGAGCTCTTAATGCTGATAAATTATTCTTGATATATTTTTGTTCTCATATGTTTTTTTTCATTTCCATCCCAATAAAGACGAGGACAAAGATTGGAAAGGGACAAAACGGGACACCAATCCCGATTTTCCCCATCTTCATTCCGAAGAACAATTGAAATTAAATAATTTTGAGAGGACAAAGATTGAAACGGGATAAAATGGGACACCACATCTCGTTTCCTCCCATCTCCATTCCGAAGACAAACTGAGATTAAATAATTTTATGAGATTAAATAATTTTGGGATGTCATAGGAGGCCTGAATCTTGACACAAATCTGATCATACGCGAGCCTACTATTGTTGGAAAAATTAGTATATTTTTTGTGCATTAGCGGTAAATAAAATAAAATAAAGTCATAAAATTAGACTTACAGACCATATGAATATGATGATGCAAGTAGATCAAGGTTAGCGTTTAACGCTATATCCTTAAGACAGATTTGTTCCCGCTACGGTGCTTACGGTTTCACGGACGTCTATTTTTCAGGATACAATGATCTGAATCACACAGAAGAAACACTGCAATCGGTGGGCCTGTCGAATCAAACCATGTTTTGTACTCCCTTTAACGGATTCTGATACGAAGTATGTAATGAATTATGTAAACTCTATTTCTTTTAAAACAAAAGAGGAACGCCATATATATAGACGTACTCGTGACTATTCAGAATAGTCACGAAACGGAGAGGCACGTCTATTCATACCGAATAAGTGCCACCAAAAGACACATCTCTAGAATAATAATTAATTAATTAGCATCTTCAATTAATTTTCATTCATATTAAAAAATGATTAAATCATTTTTTCCAACATAATCACCCACCAAAGGTGGGTTGGTTGAAAATATTTCTTCAACCCACGCGCACCCCTATGTATCGGTATGACAAATGAGGTGTCAAACATATTTAATAATAATCTTAAAAATATCACGAGGTGATTATTTACATTTTGATATGAATTTCTGGTTCTTTCTGTGTCATTTGCCCTGCCAACAGGGGAACTCGTAATCAAACCCTAATCCACACTCTATATATTTTTTATTTTTGCAATTTCTTTCTTCTGTTTCTGTTCTCAACATTGACGACAAATGAATCCCTAACCGCATCTCCAATGCCTGCACCACTATGCTGCAACAGTTTTGCCCAACTTCACTCTATAATTGCATTCATTTACAATTAGAATCCTATTGTTCCACCATGCCAAAAAATAAAAAATACAAACAAATACGTAAAATAAAACAAAATATATACATGTAGTATGATAAACCGGCCCAGTGATTTTTTCCAAAACAAATCCAAAAAAAGCAATTATAGATACATGTATTTATGTATATTGTACTTGGTGACGCTTTCTTTCAGATTAAAGCTCCACACTTCTTCAGTCAACCATTCATATCAAACCAGCATATTCATCGCACAGGTTCACCGCCAGCATGAAACATAATTTACCGAACAAGTGACTAAAACTCATCACAATAATCCCTCTTGAACTAATCAAAACCCTAAGAACATTAGTTACAGAACCCAATTCAACTCATACCATGGATAGGAACGCCAAACAAAACAAAACAAAACAAAAAACACTAAATTAAGCTGAAAGCAAGTTTAGAACCCCACACCTGAGACAAATTCGAGCAGAAGAAGAACACAAAACTCAAGTAATACTAGCTGTTCATGCAAGTGAAAAGAATAGTAACTTCAGCCATTGAAGAGTGAACGAGAGAAATTGAATCTGTGGAACTGAAATTCTAGGGTTTTTACCAGTAATGGAATTCGGGAGACACTGTTTAGAAAATTTTTCCCTCCAAACGATTGGAAAGGAAAAAATTATAGAGGGAAAATGAAAGAAAGATCGAAAATGCGTGTTTTTGTCGGAAAGGTGTGGGAGAAAAAAGAGAAATTTTATCAACTCCTCGACGACGCTGTTTTACAATATATCACACTCGCGATTGCGATATAAATATATGTACTCGCTTCCTTTGTCTTCATCTGTTGGGATAAATGTGGGAATGGTGATACAGAGCACGTGTCCCTTTCGATAACGCGCGTGTTTGCGTCTGAAACATTGGCGAGTAGAGAAATTTAATTTTCGTTTTCTTTGTGACGTTATTATTTAGCTGCGTTTTTTAGTTTTATCTTTTGTAAGGATCCCCGGCTTTGCTTGATTTGCAATTCAAGCCCTTATGATTGAAATTTTATGAACATGCCCTCCTATTGAGACTAACTTTTAGGCCCCGTTTGATGGTCGTTATTGAGCTTGGAGTAGATTTTCAACCCAAACACTTTTGTAAACTCATGTTTATTTTATAAAAAATAAGCGGATCACTACTCTAAGAGTTCGTTTGTTATTTTGAACATAATTAAATAGGAGAAAAGGAGAAAATAAACAAATAATAATTTTAGATCCTACATATTTTTTTAATACATGGGGATTATTAAATTAATTATATGTATAATGAAAATTTTGATTCACGTTTGGTTAAGATGAGATAAATAATAAAATAAGAATTGTAAAATTATTTTTTACAATTAGATAAAAATAATAATCTAAAATTTAGTTCTAATAATTTCAATTGGCCTAGTATTATTAATACTATGAATAAAAAATTAATAATTTCTTATCTATCGACAACTAGTTTTAATCTCGCGATAGAAATACGAAATTATTTATTTCAAAAGACAAAAACTAAAATGATGAGCTCTTATATTTTTTTAATCCAATCTGATACTCCATCTGTTCTTCAATACATATATGCTGCAGGTGAATTAAAAACCCCTTATTTTAGTGGGATTACCAAATCTAAGGAAGGTTTGGTATTGAGAAACTATTCCCACCAATTTAATTTTATTTGACTATATTGTCCTTGTTTTTATACATAATTACAAAATTGACCTTCAAATCAAATATTATTTGAATTCCATCGCTACTGTTGCCATTCAATTTCTTTCGATTTTTGCTTGAAACCACCTCTCTTGCTTATAAATTGGGTGAATTATTTTGGTGGATTGATTGTAGCATTCAGATCAATACGTGCTCGAAAGGAAATTAAGAATATTATGAGCCTTTTAATTCTATATTTAGTTTAACATTTGTTGGTCGGACTGATGGTCTATTTTGATTACGAATCATTTAAAACCACCGAATTAGTCAACCCATATAGTCTTTGGGAAAGATTAAAGATAAAATAAGTTATAATTTAATCAATTACTTAATTCAATACAATCTAAACATGTAAAAATACTAGTTCAACCTTGTCATTAATTCAATTTAACTGCAACTGCATCCAGTTATTAACCCCATCTAATCTACACTGTTTTTCAAATGAGGTCTAAAATAAAAATGTTGTTCAACCTTAAAAGCCCTAATGGAATAAGAGGAACTCTAATTGTATTTTAAACACAGTCCTTTGCAATTTCGAGAAACTGAAGTACTAGGTGGAAAAAACTATTTGTAAAATAGAGAAACCAAAGACGGCGGCTGGAAAAACTAAAAAATGGAAGCCCTCCTTGGTTTGAATTAAGGGTGCACAAAATATCCGAAAAATTCAAAAACCGATCCAATTCAATTTCTATGGGTTGGATTGGTTCGATTTTTACAACTAATTGATTTAGTTCTGGGTCCCAAAAAATACAAACCGATATTATTGGTTCGGTTCCTGGGTTAGTCTGGAATTAATCCGAACCAACCCGAAAACCGAATATATATATATATATATATATATAAAGAAATAAAAAATATAACCATTAGATTACATATATAATTATTGTAAGATTAATAT